>PVKC010005911.1:0-32199 GCA_004027635.1 Crocidura indochinensis | reverse complement strand
GCCTGAGCTCTAATCTGTCACTCATTCTATAGTAGCTAAAAGAATTCTGATAGACCCACTTTGTGGACATAGAAAATGTGGTCTGCTAAAACTTTAGCTGACTTCAGCATAGATTCAGAGAGGTTCTTTTCCCTCTGGAGAGAAGTTACAGCAAGATGGGTTGTGATGAGGATATAACGGTGGACCAACAAATGCTTTAAGCTCGTCTTAAAAGCACCATAACAGGGCCCGGGAGATAGCATGGAGGTAAGGTGTTTGCCTTTCATGCAAAAGGTCATCGGTTTGAATCCCAGTGCCCCATATGGTCCCCCGTGCCTGCCAGGAGCGATTTCTGAGCATGGAGCCAGGAGTAACCCCTGAGCACTGCCGGGTGTGACCCCCCAAAAAAAACCGAAAAAAAAAAAAGCACCATAACAGTAAACTCTTATCTAGGGATGCTTCAGATGGGGGTATCACCTCTACTAAGGAAGGATACATCTCCCAATTCTGGAATTTAGCCCATGTTCCAACTGAGATGTCTACACTCAACTCTCTCCTCTTGAGAAATCCATGTTTTCTCTGGAACACACTTTTCTCTTTTTCTCCCTCACAACCTCTAAATACAACATATTTACTTCACCATTTGTCTTCTCCTGAAATTCTTTTCTATGAGGGAAAGGAGGTTGTCTCAAACAAGCCGGGTAGGATTGACTTTCCTTTCCTGCAAAGAACATTTAATTCCTTACTCCAGCTTGAGCAATCAGGAGGCAGGAATCATTTGCCATGCTCTGGACTTCAGTCCCAAGTGGACTTCAAACTCAGCTTGATGGCTGTTTTGAGGGGCTGAGTTGTGATGGGTGTATTGTGTAGAGGTTCTCCTCAAAAATTCATCAGCCTCAGATTTTCCTAGGCACTTCCTGTAAGATCAAGATGGTAGAGAGAGAGAAGTGCTAGATGCCTTTCTCGAGGTTGCCAACTCTCCATTGTCCCCACTTCACAAAAATCACCTTAAAGAGTGATTATCCAGGGCAAATTTATATACTTCATACTAGGCTCACTTGACTTTTAATCTTAAAATTCTTGGTGCTTCAGGCAAAATATCTTATTTCACACACAAAAAAGATAAAATTTCTCCAAGGAGACACAGCATAAATGTTTGTTAAATAAATTAAATATTTATATATGGTTGCCACCTAGTTATTTTGATTTCCAGAAGCTAAAGAAAATAATAAAACTTCTGGTAAAGTTGACTGGTCCTACCTTTAGGAAAATTCAGGACTGCTCGGTGATGGTAGAAAAAAATGATACTTGACATCTAGGTGATTGTTGGTTAATCCAACTATTTAATCATAAAGAGAAAAGCAGAACTCTGAGAAGGGCATGGCTAACAGTTTAGATTTTAGAGAGAAAGGGCTTTCAATTAATCCAGGCAGTCTCCAACAAACAGTGACTCTTCTGAAGGTAAACCCAGTGGATTTATCTGATATGCTACTGTTTTCTGGAAACCCAGTCTTTTTGCTATCGTAAAGAGCAAGTAAATTCTGCTAGATCATTGAGACCATGACCAAATTGCAGAGTTGTGAGATATAAAAGGCAATGTAAATTGGGTTTACAAATTCTGAAATGCCGCATCACTCAGCATTGTTCAACAGCTGTACTGAATGTAAATTGGCTATGTTACCTTCTATCATTTTGGTTCTTAAATGCTGTGCTTTTCTGCATTTATTTGATAGCAGCCCATTTTTGGTCTTACAAAAAGTATTGAGCAAAGAAAAACAATATGTCACCTGTAGTCAAAACATATTTTAGAGAGATCTTAGGTACTGCACAATTTAGAAATGATTAAAATTATTTAGAATTGGGGCCGGAGAGATAACATGGAGGTAAGATGTTTGCCTTGCATGCAGAAGGATGGTGGTTTGAATCCTGGCATCCTATATGGTCCCCCAAGCCTGCCAGAGCAATTTCTGAGCATAAAGCCAGGAGAAATCCCTGAGCGCTGCTGGGTGTGACCTAAAACAACAACAACAACAACAAATATTTAGAATTAATATGTTTGGAAACACTTCCTACCTCTTTTTCTGGTTTGGTCATTGAAATCCTTCAATGCGTGATTATAGCACCTAAGAATCTGGGTCAGGTTTTGGTGGTATATATGATAGGAAGTAGAAAGATCTATCTCACTCTCCTACATGTTTTGAGCCTTAAGTAGATTCAGATTTAGATCAACCTATGTTAATGTATTCTAGAAATATTACCAATTGGGCTGACTTAGAAAGTAACTTTCATTGTCTTGCTTGAATAAAGAAATAAGCCATAGGCTTGGATATATATATATATATATATATATATATATATATATATATATATATACATACAAGACAGTATAAACCATGATTGTGTTATTTTGAATTCCAATTTCAGGTTATAATGGAATGGAAAAGGATTTGCAGTTATCTTCCAACCAGAGCACCTAAAATGAAAATAGTTCAAGTGTGTGGTATCCTGGAGAATGGCTCTTGGGGAAGAATAAAGTCCTGTTGACTTAATTTCTTATTCTTTTTATATATTTAAAATTTTATCTGTTGGTTTTTGTTGCCAGAATGAGTGGTTTTCAGAAGCCACTTCTGACTCAGTACTTGGAGATCACTCCTTGAGGTGATCAGAGAACTGTGCAGTTGTGCCAGGGGTCAAATCTTGGCTTTCTGCATGCAAATCATGGTTTCTAGTCCACTGAAAAGTCTTTCTGTCTTATGTCCACTTTATTGTCCCACTTTTCCTTTTGGCAGAAATTATGGGACAATAGCACAAAGTGGAAGTTCAGTAGTCTTTCTGAGTTGAAAGACTTCAAGGTTACTAATAGTTTCAGAGAAAAGTATTGTCAAGAAGTAAGTAATATAGAGAAAATTCTCCTGAAGTGTACATAGACAACTTTTAAAGTCTTTGGTCAATACCATTTTGTACATGTATATAATATTAGGAAAAGAGTACTTCCCAAGGAAAGAACAATGAGCAGAAACACAAGGCCAGCACAGATGGATGATAAGAGAACAGGAGTTTGATCTGTTGTTGAACCATAACATACAATAAATTTATTATTACTGACTTGTGAGAATAAGAGAATATTGTGAAAACTAAAACATTAACAAATATCCAGGATCTTTAATTTTTGATATAGGTATACTATAACTATCCTTGATAAATAATATTCTATTTGGAAACATCTTTTATAGTCAAATATTACAGTCTTTGAATATTATTATTTCTTTGAAATATTGAAATTGCATAATCATTTAAATATATTTATGTTTTACTTATAAGTAATACATTTTACTTACAAACTAGGAAGGCTGATATTTCTCCTTTAATTTTTCAGATCATTCTTTATAGTCAACAAGAAAGGTCTCACAATAGTATTGAGGTAATTAGATTTGTAGCGGCCAAGTAAATTTAATTATTCCTATTATGTGTCTTTATACAATGAATGACTATTTAGGAAATCCAAATATCTATTACCCATTAAAATGTATTATTTTTATCTTAATTTGAATTGAGACCTGAGTTAGATAACAATAGAATCAGTGAGCTTTTAGAAAAATCAGAGGTGAACATAATCTACCAAAGTAATAACTATAGAGAAGGTCTTTTACAAAGTAAGCTATAATGATTAGAAGGTATTTTGTTGAAGAAGATTTTTTAGAATATGTCAGAAGCACAGAGCATAATAAATGTTGTAGTAATGAAAAATCAAACTATTTTATTTGGGAACAAAAAATACCCTGGAGTTTGGAAGAAAGAAAACACAATTTCTTGTTTTTCTTTTTGTGAATCATCCATACAACAAATTTTCATAAAAAAAGACAAACTTTGTAAGTCTCAGAATAAGCTGATCTTATTTATTCATTGAGTTTTCTCAAAAATTACCATTTTTAGTCATTAATGTCCCTGGAAGGCCTCTCTTCAATCATTAAAACATCAATATCTTATCATGTTCTTTCCAGTCACAATAAATACGATGAGAAATTAATAAAAAAAGTAAATTTGGAAAACACGATATTTAAATACATAGAATTAAAATAACATACTAAAAATGATTGGGAGATGCAAAGTTAGCTTGGGACAATGGTCAGTCAATGGAAATTTCTCTTGTGCTACAGTAAGTCGTGGCTCAGCAGATCTCTCAGATGCCTGGGTTTAACAGCTGACTGGGTAGGATACACAGGCCTTAAAAATCCACCCATCTCCACAGACAGCTCACTTTAAATTGTAAGGCCTCTCCTCAGGCGGGGCTCAGCTTCTTTGTCTATGTTATGCACCGTTCACTGGTGAGAGGGAATGGGAGAAGTGATTTGATTTTGATTTCATCTGGTCCTGATTAGAGGGTGGCAGAAGACTTTTTCTGAATTCACTCTTCTCATAGCTGGCAGATGTCTTCTTAACATTTATAGTGGATTTGAGAGAATTTTAGAAAGTGTATTCAATGATTTTCTGGTAGCTGTGGGATTGCATAGCTCCTGAATGTGCTAATACAACATTTGTTTCTTTGGAAAAATCTGGCTTTCATATGGTAGCAAAGAAGATTTGGAAAGCCATTTGAAGAACTGGATTGGAATGGGGTGCTTACAACTTAAAGGCTAGAATTATGACCAACACATAATTGATTTTCGTGGCTTCTCAGCGGACTACATCATATGCATGTATATATTCTCTATCTCTCGATCTATCTTCCTATCGATCAATCTACTTTATTTATTTGTTTATAGGCCATACCTAGTAGTGCCCAGAAATTACTCCTAGCTCTAAACTCAGGAATTACTTTTGGTGTTGCTTTGGGACCATATGGAATACTGGGGACCCAAACCAGGTCAGCTATGTTCAAGGAAAGAACCCTACTTGTACTATTACTCTGACCCCAGGTTTTACATATTTGTAGGAGGATTTAATACTGATAATTTGAACAAAGGAAAATATGTCTGATGAACTTGTAAAGAATAAAGCAAATAAATGCTGAGCTAGAAGCTCTGAACGACCACCTTTCTTCTCTAATAGACTCTCTCTTCCTTATATTTCTGTCTTTTAAATGGGTAGAGTAGAAATTTAGAGATGGGCTAGTAGGGCTAACAAGGATATTTTTACAGTGTTCTTTTTTTAGTATTTATATTTTGTAATTCTTGCCTTTGTTAGATTTATTAATCAGTAGGTTGATGTCATTTTAAATAAGTCTAAGAATTATTTAAGAGAGGACCTTATTAGGTCAGATAATATAATAAGAGTTTGGTTCTAATTAGAGTACATCCTTATGTTTCTGAATAATGAGGATAGTTAATAACATATCTGTACTTAATCACATTAATCATATTTATGAATACAAATTAATTCAATATATTCAACATTACCTCATCAAATCAAGACAGCACTGAGTTCCTGGCTTTGGAATCCTGAACCTTATGACAAGAAATATGAAACATTTTAGAATCACTTGAATCTGGGTAAATAAAGATTGAGAATTGGGCCTCAGGAAAGAAGACCCAGGCCTGCCCAAGATCAACCACCTGCAGGAAGAAACTGAAACAAAATTGAGCTGCACAGACTATTATTATTATAAGAGGCACAGACATAGGGCTCTTGCCCTCAGGCAGTTTGTTTTCGGATTGTCTTTGTAGGGTTGCCTTTCTTGTCCTCAAGAAAACAGGGGTATGGAGACTGAATAGCGGAATTCAGAAAAGACTTTACTAAGGGATAGGAAGGGAAGACATTAGACTAGGAGAGGGTCTCCTTAAACAGGACACCTTTCCCCATTTCTACTTTTTTTTAGCAGAGGAAGGGAGCATTTTCTATTGCCTTTAAAGTAGATGAGCCAGAAAGTAGTTATGATATGAGATAATGATTCTGCTAATAAGACAGAGCCTATAAGACAGAGCTTAAGATACTCAGGGTTTTAGGCACTACTCACACTGACCTTTGTGATATTTTATGCAAATGATTTCTTTATTACGGCCATGTTCCTAATCTAGTCCTACCCACTCTCCTTTTGTCCCTCTCATTAACAAACTCTGGCTTTGCTTCTCAAAGCTGAAAAGTCACAGTTGAAATAAAAGCAGTATAGACAGGTTTGTTACTCCAGGCTGTAAAAGGGAAATTGGGAAACATGCTTTGCAAATTACTGCTTTCCTAATCTTGCTGAAAAGGTAAAATTTATAGGTGTCAGGGGTTTCATCACACTTGGAAAGTACTACTGGTCTGTTTGCTGCCAGGAATTTAATTGCGCTTGTTCTACACAGCTATGAAGTTCACCCATACTTTTGCTGTTTCAGAAAATGGGGGATCATTCTCCATTTCCAAGGGTCAGCTTCTTCAAGGTACAGTGCTTGGATCATGAGCAGAAATACCTGGCAGCAACCTGATGGGCCTTCTTTGTGGCAGTTTCTTTCAGGAAGCCCTGAAACAAGAATTCCATAACTCTAGAGTCAGAGTTGCAATGATTGGCTCAAGTCGTTAAGGCAGGAAGACAAGGCAACTCATGATTGAAGAATTGAAGTGGGAAGCACAATTACTTGATAATAATCACACAACTGCTTCCTGGGTTCATGTTCCCAAGACTTATAGTCCATCCCTATAGAACCCAAGAGACATGTTTCTTCAGGAAACATATTTATTCTGACATGGTACTTACTTGTATTTCTTACTCATTCTTTAGAAGGACTATGGAAGAGGGTAAACAAAAAACAAGAAGCAAAACTAAAGCACTAAGGGAGTGCTTCAGTTTAGTTTTGCTTCTTGTTTTTTGTTTACCCTCTTCCATAGTCCTTCCAAAGAATGAGTTAATTATTTATTACAGCTGCCAGAGCTGGAAACAAGGCTTAGCTTTCACTTTATTAGCAGGAATGGGTGAGATACTATTGCTTGCAGGTTGGCATTTGTGTAAGACCTTTTCTTCTACCATCTGCTAAGTTCTGGCAAGATTGCTTTATCCTCCTCATCTTTTGTATAATTTTTATACCTTCTGCTCGGGAATTTATACCTGCACCCAATAAGGTTCCTATTTCCTCTGTCAACTGGATTCTTAGACTTTGTTTGCTCACAGTCAAGATTTAATTTTAGAATATGAGTCCTAAGAATGAAAATCCCCTGCTTTACTTCAAAAAGTCATACTTATACAGCAGTCAAATATTGGAATTAATTAAATGCCAATGAATTGTAAAGAAATACTTGCTTCTATTTTACGCTGGTCAAATGAACTGGCCCCAAATTAAGTTCTAAATTCAGGGGCCGGGCGGTGGCGCTACAGGTAAGGTGCCTGCCTTACCGCGCTAGCCTTGGAAGGACCACGGTTCTATCCCCCGGTTCCCATATGGTCCCCCGTGCCTGCCAGGAGCGACTTCTGAGCGCATAGCCAGGAGTAACCCCTGAGCGTCACTGGGTGTGGCCCCCCCCAAAAAAAAGATCTAAATTCAAAATGTAAAACACCAATAAACTATTGAGAGAGGGTTTCCCTTATTTTATCCTACACATTATGTTTTCCTTGAATCCTCTTAGATTTTTGCTCAAATTTGAAGGTGAAATGTAGTATGACTCTGGGGACCAGACTACAGGGAATTTATTGATAAACTCTGCTGTCTACAAGTCTCTCTAAAAAGGTGCTTCCCTATTGCTTCCTATAAGAACTGCTTCCATGGCCATCCATGTAGGATGTGAGTCTGACATCTTCTGATCTATCAGCTAATAACTGACCTAGTAAAACTCTTTCTCAACCATGACTCTGGTTTCCAATGGCATGGGCCCATCAAGTAGATAGACACTGCTGTAGAGTTTGTACTGTCTTTCCTATCGAAGTTTCCTAGGAAATAGAGGTGAGTATTGAGATTCTCTCAAATATTATTTTTTGTCTGTTTTTGAACCGCACCTAAGTTTGCTCAGAGTTTACTCTTGGCTCTGCATCAGGGATCATTCCTGGTGGGATTTTGAAGGGATTTATAGGGTGCCAGGAATTGATATTGAGCGTGCAAGGCAAGCATCCTTCTCACTGTTCTAACTCACTGGCAATCAAGTCTCAGATATTCCTGAACTCTGATTATAATAATTTTTGAATAAAATATAGCTTTTTAGAACTGATAATAACTGCTTCTTTTCTTAATTTACTGACTTTAATTTTGCCTACTTCTGTGGAACATTTTATAACTCTATTCTCAGAAGCATAATTTTCCCTATTATTACTTCTTGGTTCTTTTGCAGAGAGGGAGTGGTGATGTGCCACATCCAACAATGCTCAGGAAACACTCCTAGTGGGCTCAGGGGACAATAAGGGGTCTTAGAAATAGAACTCTGGTCAAATGTGTGGAAGGAAATCACCTTACCATTGTACTATGACTCTGTTTCCCATTATCATTATTATGAGCATCATTTTTATAGTTTAGGTTACATGTTTACTGTAGTATTAAAGTTTATGGAATTGAAAAACAAAATTGTTCTACTGTCACCTATAATTCATCTCATTTTCCCCTCACCAAATTACCGACTGTTTCTTAATCTTAATTTTGTCCAAAATCTGACATTGTTTGATGCTACTTATTTTCCTTTTTTTTTTTTTTGGTTTTTGTGCCACACCCAATGACACTCAGGGGTTACTCCTGCCTATGTGCTCAGAAGTCACTCCTGGTTTGGGGGGACCATATAGGAACTGGGGGATCGAACCGTGGTTCGTCCTAGGCTAGCGCAGGCAGGCAAGGCAGGCACCTTACCTGCAGCGCTACTGCCGGGCCCCTGATGCTACTTATTTCTTTGCATTGTTTCTCTATATATGTTTTTCTCTCTCTGACTTATTTAACATAATACCCTCGAGTCCTCCACCAGTTGCAATGAGCAACAAGACTTTATTTTTACAACATCTGCAAAGTATTTCATTGTGCATATTTAACATTTTTACTTACTTTTAAATAAAAATAATATTAGTCTGGCAATCTTATTCTATTTCAGTCTACGTTTCCTTGACTCTTACTTTTACTATATCCCTGTCCCTTAATTTTCTATCTTTAAATTAAATAACTGTAAGTGGGTTCTTGTTTTAGAACTAAAATATATACTGAAATGATTTCCCTGTGATCTCAGACTCATTTAATAGGGAAATGTGTTTCTTTTCTTTATTTTTTTTTTGGTTTTTGGGTCACACCCAGCAGTGCTCAGGGGTTACTCCTGGCTCCATGCTCAGAAATTGCTCCTGGCAGGCATGGGGGACCATATGGGGCGCCCGGATTCGAACCGATGACCTTTTGCATGAAAGGCAAACGCCTTACCTCTATGCTATCTCCTGGGCCCCATATTTTCACTTTAAATCTTCCCTCCAAGTTTCCTCTGCAGCTCAATATTACTTATTCTTTTTGTTTGTTTGTTTGTTCTTGGGTCACACCTGATGACGCTCAGGGGTTACTCCTGGTTTGGGGGACCATATGGGACATGAGGGGGGATTGAACCGCGATTCGTCCTACATCAGCCATGTGCAAGGCAAACTCCTTACTGTTGTGCCACTGCTCTGGCACCAATCTTACTTATTTTTAAATTAAATACATTTTCTGACATTAAAAAAAGAGTTTTATATGACACAAAGTTGAGAATAAAAGAAGACAGTGAGTTAAACAACCCAACACATTTAGGAAGACTTTTAAAATAAAACAATTTCATATAAAATATGGTAGTGTCAAAGAAAATAGATCAAGCCATTTCTAATTCTTACTGATAGTCTTTTCAATAACTAAGGTTATTCGATATTTTTTAAAAGAATTCGACTTGTACTATTCTGAAAGGAGCTTAATGTTTTTGTGAATAACATAATTAAAGATTCACATCAATAACTTAATCTAGGTCACTGCTTTATGAAAAAAATACAGAATGAAGCATTTATTTAGGAGTCACATACAAGGGAGAATGAAAAGGTAATGATGGTTTGAATTTGGAGCTGTGGGTTACAGAGCCAGAGGGGAAGGCTGGAACGGATCCAAGTCAGACACAATGACGCTGCATGGAACTTCAGCCTAAATAGGTAGGACAAAAACTGAATGGAAAAAAGAGAGAAATATGTGATGAAAACTTGAAGCTCTTCAGGATTAATATCTTAGACTCAACCTCAATAGTATATAGTGGAAGCAGAGAGCTCAACACCTGGAGAATGACAAATCCCTGAAGGGAATGAAAGGGAATTTAGCACCTGCTCTGTGTAAGTCACAGCATAAAGCCTTTGATCAATCCTTTAATCTCTGCATTATTCAGTGAGGAATTCTAAATCTCATTTGATAGATAAGGGATGTGATATGATGTGCCAAACATCACACTGGGTTCAAGGGATAAAATGAAAATTTAACATATTACATGTCTGGTGACTGGTGACTCCATGACTATTAAGAACACAAATTTTGCATGTGGGAGGCCCAGGTTTAATCATTGGTTTCTCTGAAATTCTGGTAGAGCATCCTCCAAACAAGTAGCACTTAGGTGTCTTTCTCCAAGGACTCTTAATATCCTTTCATCCTTCAATGAAGAGACCCTGTTGCTGGGAAGACACATTGCACTTTCTTCCTAAATACCAAGAGGAGATTGGGAGCTGGATGCTGGAACAGTTTAATAACACAACACCTTCACAGAGGCTAAAATTAGAGCTTCAAAATCACAGGTTTCTTTTTTTTTATTATTTTATTTTCTGTTCCATTGTGCAGCTTTTAAGATGGGTTGCATGGGATACTTTTTGCAGATTCTCTGTAATTCGAATGTACTAACCCTGAGAAAATATTTTTTTCCTATGACACATCCTTACTTGTTTGAGGTTTGCCCTGTCTGTTAGACCTGGTGCTGAGTGTCTGTTTCCTGCATCACCTCCTGAATATCTCTATGCCATGGATCAGTCAACGAAAAAAACAAACTGCCAATGTAAAAATATCTCTTCTATTTACACATGGAGCTTGTCTTCTAATTCAAATGATCATTTTGAGAACTTTCTGAAGAGAGGTTTATTTAGGTTACTAAGGTGCTCAGAAGCTTTTCCTGGCTCATTGCTTGGGGACTGCCTTTGGTAGTTTTGAGGAACAGAGCTATGTTGAGAATCAAACCTGGATCTTCTGCCCACAAAGCATGTGCCCACCCCTTTGTGCTCTTTCTCTTTTGTGAGGATTTAATGCATTTAATTCCATATAATGCAGTTTTTTTTTATAATTTTATGTTTGGGAGTTCTTTCTCAAGGGTACCTTGTGTTTTGATGTTTTTTAACAGAGATACAAACTGCCCTTTATTCAAAACTATCTTTAAGGTTATATAAAGCAAACAGGCTTGAAAAGGAGGACTTTTTTTTTTTCAAAATTTAAAATAAGCAAGCATATTTTCTGTTGAGTTTTTGTCCCTTTAATTGAGGGGAACATGTTGTAGTCATTAAGGTTGCATGTTTACAACAGTGTGTTTATGTTTGTGGTATTGATGTAGAGCTACTGTGACTCATTGCCAGAAGGATGCCTAATATGCTCCACCCAAGGCCTTGTTCCTTCTTACCCATCTTCTCATTCCTTTCTCGCTTTATACTCCACTCTGTTTGGAAATCTCAGTTTTGTAATTCAGAACCAAGTTGTTATCTTCATTCATTCTGGCCTGTTATCTTGCCTGGTTTAGTTCCCTATAGATAAACATCTGTTTTCCCTGACTTTTGCAAATATGATCTCTGCTAGATCCACTCAAGTTGCAGTAAATTGAGAAATTTTTTTCTTAGAATTTCATAGTTTTAGGGGCTGGAATGAGAGCGCATCGGTATGTGTTTTCCTTGCACTTGACTGATCCAGGACGGACCTCGGTTTGATTCCCTGCAACCCATATGGTCCCAGAGCCAGGAGCGATTTCTGAAGGCATCCCCAGAAGTAACCCCTGAGAGTCACTGGGTATGCCCCCCTCCCCAAAAAACCCCAAGTAAACAAAAAAAGAATTTCACAGTTTTCATATTATATATACATGTATATGTATATACTATAAACATATATATGTATATACACCATATCTTCTTTATCAATTAATTTGTCATTGGATATTTCGGTGGTTTTTATATCTTCACTACAATACTGAGTGCTGCATAAGCTAGCATTAATCTGCTCTAAATACATGTTTATGTTCTTGGGTTCAGTGCCAAAATTGGGATTGCTGGGTCATATGGAAGTTCTCATTAGTTTAAAAGTCTTCATACTTCCTTTTCTATGCCAAATACCTCTCATCTGTGAAGTATAAGCATATACATGGTTGATCAAAAAAGATAGTCTTCTCTCTTCTAATTCAAAACCATCCTATATGTAGCTCTTTGTTAAAGCACATTTACATCCCTTCTTGAGACCTTGCATAAGGGGAAAAAATGCTGCTGCAGTGTCTGAGTAAATAATAGTGTTCTTTGTTACTGACCCATGAATCTTGTGTCTTCTGTCAGCATTCCCATATTGCATGTTGACTTGTTACTTTGTGTTTGAGGTAAGACTTCAGATAATGTGTAATCCTTGCTGAAATAGTGCGTTGAGGGAGATGCTGACATGACTGAACTGAAAACCATCAGAACATTTGCATACAGATACTTCTTGCTTAACGACCTACCTGTTTAGTGACCACTCACACTTACGACCATCTCTTCATCATTATTTATTTTATTTTAATATCCTTTTTCCATCTTGTACACTCTACAGTACAGTACTATGGTTTTTGGTGCTTTAATGTACCTACTTTACTAACTTTATGTTCTGTAATACATTGCAGTGTTCTGTATAAATTACACAACCTATGCAAATTAAAACAAGTGGAAGTTTTCAATTTAATCTTTCTCGTTATTTTACTTACTTCAGAATATTGACAAGTACTGACAAGTACTGTGCACATACTGTACTACTGTATACAGTACATGCAGTTCCTCACTTAATGACCAATTCGGTTAACAACCAAATTGAACTTGGTTGTTAAGTGAGGAGTATCTGTATTCCACTAGTGTTTAAAAAGTAATAGCTTAGCAAGGATTAAACTGAGGTCTAACCATTTTATAAGCTTGAATATATTAGATGTTATTTAGAAATAGATAATAAATTAACACTAAAATATATATTTGCATATATATCCATTATATATATTTAATTCTTAGTAGCAAAATTTTTAAAATTTTCACTTGTCATCTGTTGTGATTACTACATTTGAAATGCGTGGAAATAAAAGATAGCTTATGAGGGGATGAAGAAATATACAGCAGAAAGGGCGCTTTCCTTGCACTTGGCCAGTCTGAGTTTGATTGATCCCCAGTTTACAATCTGGCCCTCTGAATACAAGTTGTGATAATTTGAGTGCAGAGCTAAAACCCTGAGTATCCATGGGTATGCCACACCCCATCCACAAAAAATATACTTTATCAAAAATATAAACAGAACATGCAAAACCAGAAAACATTGAAGCCTTGGCTATCATCTTCCTAAATGGCAATGAAATGAATTAAGGAAACCCTCCCCGACTCAAACCTTACCTAAAGCTCTCTTTTAACTAACATGGAAGTAAGATATTAATTGTTAAACAGAAGTAAATGCAACCCACCATTTCCTTTACTCAATACACAAAGGATACTATGGCCAGCACATAGTTAAATATTTACAAAATTTCTCAACTTGATTGGAGGAAAACTAGTTTCTGGATAGAGAAAGATAGTGTGAATGAAGAATTTGCAAAAGACTGGCAAAACATATTTCCGAGAAAAGGCTTCTGGTGCAAGTATGATTTAACAATAGGGTAATCAAGTTTTTCGAAGAACATAAAATGTCTCTGAACCATTCTTATCATCTAACAGCAGGAGAAAGGGGGAGTTGCTGTAAATAAACCCTATCTATGCCTGTGGATATACCTACATCACCCTCCTATTTGCAGAGCTATATTGGACCATGCTATCTAGGCCTGTGGCTACCACTGACAAGCTAGTGTTCAACCAGCTGGAATTGCCAAATCTTGAGTCTGGGACCAAAGCTACTCTGCAGAACTCTGTTTTGTTTCTAAATCTGTGTATTTCATCAGAGTCTGACTGCCAGACAGACTCCACTCACAATACACTGCTGAGGTACACTGTACCACTGGAACCACTGGTGGAGATCAGTCATCAAACCCTAGGCCTTGGTGGTCTCCTGGTGTAACTGAGGATTCCATCCAGGACTCATTATTTTGCATTAGTTTCCAATTTTATGTATTATTGGTTTTCTAAACCACGGCCCTGATCTCTTGTTCCTATGTGAAGCTTTATTTTTATGATCATATATTTGCACACACATTAAAAAAGAAATAGGCCCCAACTGAACTCATTCATGTATAATGTGTCTCACCAATTATGATACCTAACCTACATATATACTGTATATATATACATATATACTTCTCCTCAAAGTGAAATTTAAAACCAGCCAATTGAAATTTCCTGATTATCACTTATGGAAAAATCTTTTTGACAAGTTTCCTAATAATTGCCTCAAAGAAAGGTGATGTTACCAGTAACAAACATTCCTTTCTTCTGATAGTTTTGTTCCACCCTGTTTGTACAACCTTTTGTTGAAATTTGCTGCTTCCTCCTGAGATACTGCCAAGGTCAAAAACTTTCTAATAAAGTTAATTTGATATTAAAATTTATTGATATGTTTTGTTTTAAACACATACCTATGTATATGTAAAATGCTTATATATACATAAAATTATTTCCAAATATATGCTGCTAAAACAGCTTTGTTCAAATAGATCCAAAAATATACAGAAGTATCCTTTGTCATTTATTTTAATCAGTCCCCACTCTTCCTCTCAAAAGTGTCCACATTTGGATTTCCAACCCAGGGAGAAATTTTGTCTTGCTTTAGACATCATATAAATAGAAAAGAATGTATATATTATTTTGTGGCTAAGCTTTTTGATTAAAAAATGTAGAAATATATACATATATAATGTTGATCAATATGTTCGCTTATACTCATTGGTAGAATATCTACATACAACACCAGGATTTTTGTAAAAAGCTGCTATGATAGCAAAAATTAATACCAGCTAAAATGACTAAAATGTGAGAAAGGAAAAAAAAGAAAGGGGGGTAGGAAGGAGGGTGTAGCAAGGTTTTGTCTTTTTTTTTCATAAGCACAGTAAATATGGGGAAATTAGAAAGGGAATTCCCTTGGTTTTCTCCACTCATTAAGTATATTGTCATGGGAATGACCACAAGCTCTGGACAGGATTGTTGATGAACCTCAAGGTCCTTCTCTGATGCCAGGAAATGTTCTAGTTGTGGCTGACAAAATCAGTCCTCGGTAATTGGAGATCTTGGTATTAGCACAGGTCATAAGACGAAGTCTAGTATGGAGTCTTTTTTTATGGTTCTTTGAGTTCTGCTCTTTCAAAGTTGTTGTAGCAAGTCTTCTGTAATTAGTGATCTTGGTTTTTGCACAGATCCTAGGACGAAGCCTAGGGTATTATCTTTCCTTGTAGTTTCAGAAGTTCTGTTCAATCACGGTTGTCAAAGTCAGACCTCTGGAATAAGTGATCTTGGTTTTTGTATAAATTCTAGGCCAAAACCTAGGCTAGGGTCTTTCTTATTGGTCCCAGGAAAAGTTCTGCTCAGGCATGGTTGTCCAAGTCAGTCTTCTGTAATTAGTGATCTTGCTTTTGCACATATTAAGTATGGAGTGTCTTCTAATTTCATCTTACCATTAGGTGATGATATAGGGTAGTCTGCTCTTAGATTAAGTTGTTGCTGTTTTCTCGTCAGGATGTCATATCAACCTGATGCCAGCTGGTGCCATAGTGGTATTTGGGACTCCCCGGGGGGGGGGGTTGATTCCTGGTTTTATTGCAGGGAACTGTGTTGGTTTTACAGTTAGGATCTGGGATTCGGGATTGAATGTTTGCTGTCCAATCACATGGAGTCTAAGTCAAGTCCTCATGACAAATGTTCATGGTATGAGGTATCCTTGTATTATAAAATTTATGAGTTATTATCCCTAGTATATAAGAGCTTATTTATATTCTTAAGATTTCCCCCATTTTTATTGTGCCTATGCAAAAGAGAATGTTGATCAGGCCCAAACACCAAACCCAAAGTCATCAGCAACAGAATCAAGATACCCAATCTACATCAAGACATATACAAAAAAGACCACCTACACTAGCAGTCCAGGGAGCAAAGTAGGGAGGTATGGGATGTATGCTGGGAACAGGGGTGGAGGTATGACAACACTGGTGGTGGGAATGGCCCTAATTCAGTGTCATTTTGTATATTAAATATAACTGTGGAAGATTTGTAATTCACATTGGTCACAATAAATTAAAAAAATTTACTATGATGCTGTAATTACAGTGGTGCCACTTTTACCACAGGGAAAAGATTAATCAAGAGAGAAAAAAGAAAGGAAGATAAAAGACCTTCACTAGCCAATCACTTGGAAAATATGAACCAGAATTACTTGAGAATCATCTTTGTATATAAGTACCAGTTTATATAAGAAAAGAATAAAGATATATATCTACATATTTTTCTATACATACATTTGTATATATTTGTATATATATTACATATATAATGGCAGTGTTTAGGGCTTAATTCTGGTTCTGTTTTCAGGTAGTAAGATACTTGCCTCGAATATGGCTGACCCAGCTTCAAACCTATGTACCCTCAGATGTTCTTCCAAATCCTGCCAGTAGTGATACCTGAGTCTAGAGCCTAGAATAAGCCCTACATGCAATTAGGTATGTCCCCCTCTCACCAAGAAATGAACAAACAAACAAGCAAACAAAAAAACAAATTTCTTTGAGTTGGTTCTCTGATTCATATTCAGATATATTTATAAATCTAAGGGAAGACTTGTGATGAAGGGTTTAGCTGACATCTTTTCTGCTTTTCCTTAGCTTTTGTGAGACAAAATAAAGAGGAAAAAAAAGAATCTTTCAATTTGTAATACCTTCACCTCAGAAGAGTTATAATTTGACTTCAGTTCTTAATTCCTTTTGGATCTGTTTCAAAATCAGAATTAAAATGATGAAGAGTCATCGTAGAGAAATTGAGTCATCTCATTTCCTATGAACTGGGCCGAAACCAATACTTTTAATAAACTATTAAGCAAATTATTACTTGAGAACTGGTGGCTATGGACTATTAGCTAGAAGATATATACTTCCCTTTTCATCTTTTGTAGAACGTCTGTAAGAGTTAGGCAAAGCCAAGAATCAGTTAGGCTAACACTAATCAATGCTTAAAAACAAATAAATAAGAAAAAACTTTTTTCCTCTTTTTCTTTTCCTCCCGTAAAAGTCCTTGACTTTACCCCTTCTTGGGGGATGTTTTAGGTTTTTAATATGAATATGTTTTGTTTTATTTGTTGAATATGTTTTGTTTTCCCTAGGTCTTTTGTGCCAAACTCACTTGTTCAGGGTTTACTTTTGAAGGGGTTGCTTTTGGTCTGACTTAAGAGGTAAGAGGTGAGGGAAGGATATGGGGTGTCTGGGTTTGAGCTAGAGGGTGAACTATATGCAAGGTAAGCACTTGACCCACTGTACTCTCTCTAGACCTTCTACCTAAATCTATGCTCTGTAATTGTTTCACCCCAAATATATGTACTTTGTCTTTTTAATCATCTTTTGATGTTTTAAGCTAACACTTTATAGTTTATTGCTAGCAGATTATTGGACTGTTTTTAATATTACTCTACTATGAATAATACCTATTGCAAGAATAATTTCATGCTTGTCTTTAAGGAGGAATACATAAATCACTCTACTGAATATATAATAGGAAATGGGACTGTTGGGTGCATTATATCAATTTTATAGGTAATTTTATGTGTTGCTTTTAATTTTATGTCCACATTAAATAACATACCCAGGTATGTCTTTGATAATGGATAAATGTAGCATTTACATCAGTGAACTTAGTAAAGCAGCATACACAAAATGTATAGGTGCCTTTCAAAATGTTTAGTACCTGTAGGATGAAAGGGATTTAATAGGTAATTTGCCCCCCCCCCCTTCCTGTGTGCCTATCTGTTGGGCCATTTCATTTCATGATCTTCATGTCCTAGAATCAGATTGAAACTGTCAATATACCAGGTTCTTAGTTTTTTACACTTAAACCATTGACTTTTATGTACTTCCAGCTTCAGAAAGCAGGTTTTTGAGTTCTTGGAAGCTTGTGAGTCAGTTCTCATAATTATCTCTCTTTCTTTCTCTTTTTTATTTCTCATATCTTTCTGATCTACCTGTGTTTTACTAGGCTACTAAAGACAATATCTGTGCTCAATTTAATCCATTATATATAAAGCATTAATTTCAATCTTATCAATAATATGTGGTTGTTTTGCTTTGTTTAATATCAAAATTTTGCATTTTAAAAATCTGTCCTATTACATTGCAACATTCATTTGCTTTTGTTTGATATTTAATGAGGTTATCAACTTTTAAAACTTTCATTCAAGTTTTTGGCCACTTGCAGTATTGGCATTGTACATTTTTGTGTTTTATTTCCACAGTCTCAGTTTCCGATCCTTTTAATACTTGGTTCTTCAATATTATTTTTCTGTCCAATTTACTCAATGTATGTATATATATAAATAAATATGTGTATATGTATTTATATTTAGACGTGTCTAATTTGAAACTAGTCTGGTACTGTGAGTACTCTGTTTGCTTTGCATGCAGCTGACCCAGATTCAATACTGTCATCCCTGAACCCTTCTGCAAAGTCAGGAGTAAGTCTTGAGCACCTCTGGGTGTGGCCTAAAAGACAAAAATAAATAAAACTCAGCAGTAGCTAACTTGCTATTAATGTTATTGGTTCTTAGTTTCTGTTGTTCCATTTTTAGATTTTTATTTCAGCATTGTGTATTCAGACTTATTATTTGCTTTATTATTACCTTTAGAGTAACATTTTTCTTTGAACCAGCTAAAACCTTATTTGTAAGGTTTTTTCTGATGCTGTCCAATATTACAATATTATAACAACAAATAGCGAAGAAAATAATAACAAAAATTATCCAATTGATTTTTAACTTTGAAATTTTTATTATTGTTTCAGGTACACTAGTACAAAAATTTTTTTATCTGAAATTCACAGAAAATTGTCATTTGTTACTTTATCTTGCCACATTACTTATTTACCACCAGTCAACCCCAGTAACTTTAGAAATATCTGTTTAGTTTCTCTTTAATTTATTCTTCTTAGCTTCTTAGCCATGTCCTAGAAATAGGACATATTTAAAGAGGAAAGGGCTATTGAATATTGTGTTTACTTTTGATCTTAATTTCTAAGGCCTGCACACAATTGGAACTATCTACTTTCTTTAGAAAATGTACATTTTTTTTTCTCATCGCACAAGTAACTATCATAGAAATCCAGATTGGCTGGGATTCAAAATTTATATTCATGAAAGAATCAATTTCATTTTCAATTTGTGAGTATAATTAATAGCAACAACAATAATAATGGTAAACAATAAAATGTTGAGCACAAACGTGTCTCTGACAATATTTTATTTTATTTAGTTTTTAGGTTTTGGGCTATACACAGTGGCACTCAGGGTGACTTCTGACTCTGTGCTAAGAAATCACTCTTGGTTTGGAAGACCACATGGTATGACAGTCATCAAACCCATGCCAACTGCATGTAAGGCAAACACCCTACTTGCTGTGATATCATTCTGTCCAACAATATTTTAATCATATTTTCTGAATAGATGAATTCTCATAGAAGTCTGAGATAGATATTACCATTGTTACCATTTAGTGGGCTGAGACTCCAAAGCAGTGCTCAAGAGATCTAGTGGCTCCATCAATGATTCTTTGCCAATGAGGCAATGGAAAGTCCTAGGTTACAAAGCTGCTTGAGCCCTTTAGTCTTGAGAATTTCTCCACAGATACTTACTGGGTACCTCCAGGACCACACCTAATTGTATTTAGAAACCTCTAGGGCTGTGGCTAGTGATACTCTAGGTGTGATGTTCATGTGGTGGTGACAGACCCCTGATTAAGATAAATCTTTTAATAACTTGAATGAAATGTCTATTCAGGCCCAAAATACAAAGCTGCAAAGAATTGAGAGAACCTTTTCTGCTCTTAGAGATCACCATTGTGTCTAGTGCTGAATAATCACTCCAGAGCCACAAAAGAAACATGACATATTGATTAATTTGCCACTAGTGTGCACATCACATATTCATCACTTAAATTAATCAATTTTTTCATTAAATGACATTATATTTTGAAATGAGAGGAGTGGGGAACCATTCTATCCACTGACCCCAAGAGCTATCAGGACATCCCATTGTCATGAAAGACCCTATTTCCAACAGTAATACTACAACATTTTTATGCTACAAAATTCCTACTCCAATTTTGAGGCACTTATAAATAAAAATATTCCTTGCCTTTCCCCCTGCTTTTTCAGTTCTTATTCAACAGAACATTTTAGAGTGAATGCATCAAAAGAGTCCTGTTTCAGTTTACTAATGCTAAGAAAATAAAACCTTTTAAGTCAGATTATTTGAATAAAAATCTGCTGGAGAAAGAAAAACATTGGTTTAGAAGCAAATCCCAAAGAATTAGAATATAAATATATTTCATCAGTCAGTTTCTTTTGGTACATTATCTAGTTTTTATTTTAATCTGCTAGCAAGGATATTTACTTGTAATCCTAAAAGCCAGGAGTATGTTTACAGTGGACACACTGCCATCTTTGAGAATTACTAGCTTGATAATCAGTTACGTTTTTATAGCACCAATAAACAGAGTATGGTGCTTTGAACACTCCAGAACCCTTGTTGAGTTTTTGTTCCCCTCTTAGTGGCTCCCTTCATACTACGCAATGAAATGCAATAGAGATGATGTAGTTGCTTTTGTGCTGACAGAAACACCTTCTCATTGGATTAGAGCATGGAAAGTCAAGAATACTGATACAAAATTTGCTCTTACTTAGTCCTGTTGTATCTCTGGTTTGTTTTGGACAACAGTACAGTACTTCTCCCTGGCTGTACTAGGTGGTGGAAGCCAGTGCTCTTTAGCCACTATCATAAACTTGAATCATTATGTAGACAGCTCAGATGTGGGCAGAATTTATGATACAGAATTGATAGTGAGTAGGACACTATCATTGCATGCATCAGACCCAGGTTTGATCCCTGGTACTCCATATGGTCCTCTGGGTCTCACTAGGAGTGAACAGAGATCAGAGTAAGTTTTGACCACTGCCAAGTGTAGCCCCAAAACTGATATAAAAAAGTGATAAAATGTGTGTGTGTGTGTGTGTGTGTGTGTGTGTGTGTGTGTGTGTACACTACAGCAGTGGACAAACTCTGAGATCTTATTTCTGCACCAGCATTTATTTGTCTGCTCGTGAATTTCAAAGTAGTGTTACTGATTCAATCTTTTCTTATATTTGGGAATATAATTTTTGTCTCATAATTTTTAAGGCTTAATAGGGTGGAGAGAGTAAGAAAGATTCGACTTTGTGGGTTTTATCAAGAAACCAACTATGGGGTAGAGGGCTCTCAAGCAGTGGGACCATTCTCAGTGACACTGAAGTCAGGGCCTGCGTTTCAGTACTTGGGTTGGCAATGTAGTATGATTTGGGTCTTGCTACTCACTGTGCAGTGCTGCATTTCATCAGGATCAAACCCATAATTTTATACATGCCAGGCAGGTGTTCCACCCCTTTGAGATTTTGCCATTTTTTTGAATTTTCTCCATTTCTGGAGATTCTTCAACAGAGTTCACAAGAGTCACAAATTATTTCTGATAGTAATCTAGCCTCATACACACACACAACACACACATGTAGAAGGAACATCAAGGAAGAGAATCAAACTATTTGCTTATAAAGGAGTTAAAAAAACTTGTTTCCTAGCAATTCAAACACTGTCATTCAATAGCTTTATCTCGAGGAAGCTGGGAACTCTACATTTTAGTTATTTGGAAGACATAAAAATATTAGCTGAATTAAAATTAAAGGTAATATATTATATTTTTATCAGTGTCCTCTGCTTTGGTGATAATTGATAATCTTTTTTGTTTGTTTGTTTGTTTGTTATTTTTTTGGTTTTTGGGTCTCACCCGGCAGTGCTCAGGGGTTACTCCTGGCTCCATGCTCAGAAATTGCTCCTGGCAGGCACGGGGGACCATATGGGGCACTGGGATTCGAACCGATGACCTTTTGCATGAAAGGCAAATGCCTTACCTCCATGCTATCTCCCGGGCCCCAATAATTGATATTCTTAATCGAAAGGGATTTTCAATAACAAGTTGAGGGATAGTACAGAGGTTAAAGAACCAATCCTGTATGAAACCAACTTGGTTTTTATCCTTGGCACTGAATATGGCTTTCATCAGAAGTGGCCCCTGACAACAGATACAGGAGTAACCTTTGAAGGGCAACACTGGAAAAAAGAAAAAGAATTTCCCATGAAGACAAATGTGGGAAGAAGATCAATATCAAGATTACTATGGGAGCTTGAAACCAGTTGGATTGAAAGTTGAATGAAGACAAAAAAGCAAATGTAGTGACATAGAAACAATTCTCTAATGGACCCATTTTTAGGTAGGGAATCAACATACTTGACTACATTAAGGTTTTAATAAATAGTTTTTCTTTAAATTATATCTAATATATATTCTATAAAATATAATGTACATAATATAGTTTATGTCATTTATGTGTGTGTGTGTGTGTGTGTGTGTGTGTGTGTGTGTGTGTGTATTATAAAACCTGACCTAGTTCCCAGAAAACAACAGATTTCAGGATAGTTCCAAATTGACATATCTTTTACTATCTAGGTCATTTCATACTCTATGGAGACAATTTTATGCTCAGATTCAAAGATTTTTAATCTTATCAAGAAAAGTAAAATTTCGAAGTATCTAAAACTTCCTCTGTTTTCAGAATGAAAATGAAACCTATGTTGCAGGTTCACTAAACAAAAATATATGCCGGATGCCATTTTTTTCTTATTTATAAGTTGGCTACATAAAGTGTCAAATACTTTAGTTCTAGCTCCCTTGGGAAGTTTACCCATTTGAGTCGATATTGCTAGAAAGATTATAATAATTGTAAAACAAGTTATAATATTGACCTATTGTTAGTAGCTATTCTATGGTATGTACAAGCAATATAGGTTTTACCAAGATTGTTTTTTGTAATCATGTCAATGATAGCAAGTTTTAGTATTTTCTTGAACATTTAATTTTCTTGAAATTAGTCTAGCAAGATGATGAAATTAAATAAACAAAAGTATATTCAAGATTAAAGTGAAAAGGGGGCCGGGTGGTGGCGCTGAATGTAAGGTGCCTGCGCTAACCTATGACGGACCACAGTTCGATCCCCCGGTTCCCCATATGGTCCTCCGTGCCTGCCAGGAGCGACTTCTGAGCGAATAGCCAGGAGTAACTCCTGAGCGGCACCGGGTGTGCCCCCCCCCAAAAAAAATAAGATTAAAGTGAAAAATTAGATTAATCCAATTTTTTCTCTTCCCTAAGAGTTTAGACATTCATATAAACTTAATTTTAATACATATTGTACATAATTTTTTCTTTATCTAAATCTAATTAGTAATAGTCAATTGCAGACTTCAGGCTGTTTCTTATTTATATCACTGGTCATCTAAAATATTAGTTAACGTTGCTGTCATTTATTTTTATTTTTGTAGTGGTATAAATCAAAGCCAGATATCAGGCATGCAATAAGATATCATTTTTTGTTGTTTGGGATCACCCCTGGCAGTTCTAGGGGGCTATTCCCACCTGTGTTCAGCATATAAAATGGGATGGAAACTGAGCCTCCCACATGTAAATCATGAGCACAGCCTATAAAGTGCTCCTCTCTGGCCATTAAAATGTAATTTTTTTTAAAATAAGAAGGCATTAATACTTAAAGCCTTTATTTATTTATTTATTTTTAGTTTTTTGGTTACATGCCCAGAGATGCTCACAGCTTATTCCTTTCTCTGCACTCAGGAATCATTCCTGGCACTGTTCAGAGAATCATATGGGATGTTGAGGGTAGAGTCCAGATCAATTTCATGTAAGGCATCCTACCTGCTATACTATTGTTCTGGAATCCTTCTTGGGTTTGTCTTAAAATTATCTGCAATACACTTTCTCAAAGAAGAAATAAAAATGGTCAAAAGGCACATGAAAAAATGCTCCACATCACTAATCATTATAGAGATGCAAATCAAAACAACAATGAGGTACCATCTCATACCTCAGAGACTGGCACACATCATAAAGAACAAAAACAATCAGTGCTGGCAGGGATGTGGAGAGAAAGGAATTCCCATTCACTGCTGATAGGAATGCTGTCTAGTTCAGCCTTTATGGAAAACAATATGGAGATTCCCCCCAAAACTATAAATTGAGCTTCCATATGATCCAGCTCTAACGCTCCTAGGGATATGCCTCAGAAGCAAATGAACAAACAAAACCACAATACAAAAATTCCTTCCTCACACCTATATTGATTGTAGTGCTATTTACAATAGTTCAACTCTGAAAACAACCAAGATGTCCTTCAACAGATGAATGGCTAAAGAAATGGTGGAACATATACACAATGGAATACTATACAGTCATCAGGAGAGTTGAAGTCACGAAATTTTCCTCTACATGGATGTCCATGGAATCTATTATGCTGAGTGAAATAAGTCTGAAGGAGAGAGATAGATACAGAATAGTCTACCTGATCTATGGGGTTTTTATTTTTTTGGGTCACACCCGGCAGTGCTCAGGGGTTACTCCTGGCTCCATGCTCAGAAATTGCTCCTGGCAGGCATGGGGGACCATATGGGGCACTGGGATTCGAACCAATGGCCTTTTGCATGAAAGGCAAACACCTTACCTCCATGCTATCTCCCGGGTCCCCTGATCTATGGGTTTTAAGAAAAATAAAAGTCATTATTGTAATAATGCCCCGAGACAAAAGATGAGGGTTCACTATATGAAGCTCACCTCAAAGAGTGGTGAGGCAGTTAGAGAAATAACTACACTGACAATGATATTAACAACATGAATGAGTGAGAGAAATAGAAAGCCTGTCTCAAATAAGGGGGGGAAATGGGGAGCATTGGTGGTGGGAAGGTTGCACTGGTGAACGGGGGTATTCTTTATATAACTGATACCCAACTACAATCATCTCTGTAATCAGATGCTTAAATAAAAAATTATAATTAAAAGAAAAAGAATTCCTTTGATCCAGAGAAGGGATCACACATGGAGTGTTCAGAAAACCATATGGTACTGGGGGAAAAATCAAGCTCTCTTTTTCTGAAAAAAAAAAAAAAATGTCTGCAATAGAAGCAAACTGAGGGATGGGAAAAAGGGTAACTGGGGACATTGATGGCAGGAAATATGCCCTGGTTTTTGTGAAGGGTTTGGTGTTGGAACATTGTATGACTGGAGTTCAATCATGAAAATCTTTGTAACTGTATCTCATAGTGATTCAATAAAAATAATTAAAGCTATTTTGCTATACTAAAATAATTAAGTGAGAAATTAAAAAAATAAGGTAATTAAAAGTGTTTGAGGAATCACAATCTCTTTCAGATGACATTAGCACTAATGCGAATTCATTTTGGGATTCTTAGACAAATCCAATACAAACATAAATTCAATACTTATACATGATTTTCCACATTTTTTCAAAACTACATTGTGGCTTAGGTACACATTCAAAACTACATTGTGGCTTAGGTACACAGATCTACCTACAAAGAAAGTGGTGCTCAAATTGTGCCTTTACTCATTCTTATAGATCTCTTGTTTGCATTGAGGAAGTTATTTCGTTCTATGTCAAAGCTATTGAATTGAAACAAATTGTCATTTTGAAGTTACCTGGATAAAAAGAACAAATTTCTGTACATAAAGAGGTAGAGGCAAGTGCTGGGTAGCAATAGAGCAGGCAGGGCATTCACATTGTAAGTAGTTGACATGGGTACAATGCCCAGCAACCTATGTGTCCCCAGAACACTGCCAGGAGTAATCCTTGAACACTGCCAGGTGTGCCCCTCACACACAGAAAAAATAACTAGAGGCAAAGCAAATCATAACCACATAGTTAAAGATGCCATAAGTGCCCCCTTCAGCTGCACATCAGTGGTTTCCTTGACAACACACTTTCTCTTGAGTCTTTGGAAATGGTTATAGAGTAGAAACTATTTGAACTTCAGCAATGAAGAAGTCTCTAAATGCAAGTTCAACAGATAATTGGTTTTCTCTCCAGGAAGAACTAAAATGCTCTCTATGAATCAGAGTTAGCCATTATTTGAACATTTCACTTAATAGTTGGTGTAGGTATCGCTTCATAGGTCCCAGAGTTCCACAAATGGGCTTGAAAATTGTTTGCAAACCCAACTGACTTCTGCCAAGAAAAGGATAATTCAAAGTTTTCAAGAATTGATTCTAGGGGAGAATATCAGTAAATATGCCCATTTTCTGATTTGTTTCCTACTAAACAAAAGGATTTCTAATCTTGTTAGTTACACCTTAGAAAGTGCAGTAGTTGAATATGTTTATCATGTGTGTGAGTATATATGTATGTGTGCGTGCATGTGTGTTTGGTTTCTTTTAATTTTTTACCACACCCAGAGGTGCTCAGGGGCTCTTCTTGGCTTGTTCTTTGGGGTTACTCCTGGCGGTACTTGGGAGACTATGCTCCAGACCTTTAAGTTACTTCTCTGGCCTAATAGCTTACTATTTTTAAAAGAGCACAAGTTAACTTATAGTATTTAAGTACTAAATTTGAAATGACATATAAATAAAGTGTGTTAGCCAAAGTTAATTCTTGGAGTGTTAAAAGTCAAAGGAGAAAATGCATTCATATAGATAGTCATTCACTCAATCTTATCCAAGTGTGAGTGCAAATGAAGGGGCACTGAATTTTCTTGACCTCTAGGTTCACCTCTAATCTGTACCTTAACAGCACTTATAATAGTTCATAACATTACTGCTGAGCTTCTCTGGAGTGGTAGTACATAAATATGTGAAATACCATGTTCTTTTCTCAGACTTCTTTTTTTTAATTTTTAACTTTTAATTATGAAAACAAAGATGCAAAGAAAGAGGACAAGGTAAAGTTACAGTGGAAAGACAATCACCCATAACATAATTCTCAAAAATCCCCTTGCTGATAGCTTAACTTTGAACTTTCAGCCAAAGAATATTAAGATATATAAAACAGAATTCATGTACAATTACTTTGTCCCTCAAGTCCCCAGATTGTAATATATTATAATATTTCTTAGCAGCACACAAGGCAATCTAAATCCATAAAACTTATGTAACTCCTTAAACATTAGAGGCATAGTATTTTTTACATTTCCATGTACATACTTATTAGTTTAAGTTAACCTCAAAAGTTTAAGTGGTTCTTTTAAGTATTAGAGTCAAAGGAGCACAGTAAAAATGGTGTTAGAGTGGTAATTGTTGTTTGCATAGGCCCACCAAAATATGAAGGACATGGAAAGGAATAACCTTGGCCTGAATACAAAGAGACCCTACCCCTGAAGTTTCCTGACATAAGACCAACTCTAGACTCCAGGCAACCTAGATCGTCCATCCAAGACACTGTCTGTAGAGCCAACACACTTTTATAGTTTAAATTAACCTCAAAAGTTTAAGTGGGTTCTTTTAAGGATTAGAGTCAAAGGAGCACAGTAAAAATGGTGTTAAAGTGGTAATCGTTGTTTGCATAGACCCACAAAAATATGAGGGGCATGGAAAGGAATAACCTTGGCCTGAATACAAAGAGACCCTACCCCTGAAGTTTCCTGGCATAAGACCAACTCTAAGCTCCAGGCAACCTAGATCGTCCAATCCAAGACACTGTTTGTGGAGCCAACACACTTTTATTTTTTACACAGTCTCTGTTGTTGGTATCATGTTTCTGTATTAAAGATCCTGGAATCTGCATATCCTACATTGAAGTCAGGATGTGGAGCGTCCTCTCGTTTCACCTCACAATTAAAGGGCAATACAGAGAGCCCTGTCCTGTAAGTAGGTCGTTGTTGTTAAGTCTTCTCAGTGTTAAGGGAAGTCTCTTTTCAGCAGGTCGATGTCTGAGCAGTGGTAGGGTCTTCCATGGTAAAAGTTGATGTTCCAGGTGATGTTATAGACAAGCCTTCCCTGGTTCAGGGGTGAATGGAAAATGCCCATTCTTCTGAGGCCTGTGCCAGGTCGAAATGTTAATGTTCAGGGTGTAAGGTTCCTTTGCACTACAAGATTTGTGTGTTCCAATCTCTATTAGATAAGATCTTATTTGTATGTATAGTATTTTCCCATTTGAATGTGCCTGTGCAAATAAGGAACAATGCCAAGTGGCGTTATAGGTGCATATGGGGGCCATAAGTGTTCTCATACTTCTATGCTGATCAGTTTTCTCCATATCATAATATAAGAACATCCACACTTACTACATCTGGTAATATCTTCTTTGAAAAATCATAGACCTAAGTCTCAAAGGTTCTGGTTCTTGATGCACCAAACAGCTCTGTATTTGTAGGTATTCTCTATGCCCTATCATGGATCACAATCATCTTACGTAATGTTTATGTAGAGATTACTCAAAATATAGTATCAGTATTGAGGCTCTCTTGCATAGATCAATGCATAATTTTCTGAGGATCAATATAGTTTTATTCCTTTTTTTAAAAAATAATATTTTTTATTTAAGCACCGTGGTTACAAAAGATTCATAGTTCATGGGTTCAGTCATCAAATGAACATCAACCTTCACCAGTGTAACTTTTTTCTACCACCAGTGCTCCCTAATTCCCTCCTCCCCCATGACCTGTCTGTCTTCTGGACAGACATTTTGTTTTTTTTCTCTCTTTCTCTCTCTCCCTCCCTCCTTTTCTCTCTCTCTCTCTCTCTCTCTCTCTCTCTCACACACACACACACACACTCTCACACATAGTCGTAGTCATGGTATTTGTTTATGCAGTTATTTCTCTAATTGCACTCATCACTCTGTGGTAAGCTAGGGTTTTTTGTTTGATGTTTGTTTGTTTTTGTTTTTTTAAGTGCTGGGATTTGAATCGAGTGTCATGTTTTTACCACTGGGCCACATAACTGATCTAGGACTAATACAGTAATAAACATGATATCCTATTTTAACTCCCCAATTTTTCTCTCTAATAACTGATTGGCAACTTTTCTAGATTCCTTTCCAATTTTTTTTATTTTATAAGATATTTCTTTTTCATTCAGGGAGCTGGAGATAGAGAACATGTGTGGTTGCATGAGCATCACTCTTGGAAACACCCAAGCATTGCTAGTATGGCCCAACAACCACAAAAATCCTTTTTGGGCTGGAAAGACAGTATAGTGAGTAAGGGCTTATCCGGCATATTGCTGACCTGGGTTTAATCCCCAGCACAACACATGGTCCCTTTTATCCCCACTAGGCATTTTCCCTGAAAGTAGAGTGAGGTATAATCTCTGAGCATTGCTGAATATGCCCTTCCCCTCCAAAACCCTCTTTCCCCTAAAATAAAATTTCTTTTTAAATTTAAACTAATAGAGTGAGTTCTAATTGTTCTGATATTTTAGAAACAAATAATGCCTTTCTAAGACAAAATTTTATATAGAAAAGAATTCTATCTGCCTACATGATGCCTTTGAATAAATTTTGATAAAAGTTACTTGCTCCTCAAAGAAAATGTATCTGTCAGTGTATTATTTATGTAGGAATGATAGAAATTATGGTAATTAAAGCAATTGTGTAAGTATTATACCAGAGTTGAAAGTAGAAAATAATTCTGAAAATACACATACATTTTGAACAAAACAAATTTTAATCACAGTGAGGAAAAACTCTAAGTCTTTAAGTACAATAATAATCACCACCATCAAAGAGTAATAGATATGTTTTTGTGGGTTGAGAATTCTTTATGATAGTGTCAATGCTTACTTGCTTGACTCCTGTATTCTCTATAGAAATGTATGTTAGACTTAATAATCCTTCTGGAGACATTATAAACTGTAAGTACTTCTTCAGCTGTAATTTTGAGAATCTATGTTCACCATTGTGAGCCAATTTTGAAAAAAATCTTTGAAAACTATAGGAAGATTCAAAAGTTCACCTAGTGAAATGTTTCAGTAAATAAATATATAAGTATACATTTACATATATTAATTTATATCAGTAATGTATATCCGTTACTATGTTCAAATATTTTCATTAATCTATTGTTGTTGTTTTTGGGCCCAACTTGGTGATGCTCAGGGGTTACTCCTGACTATGTGCTCAGAAATTGCTCCTGGCTTGGGGGACCAAATGGGATGTTGGGGTGGGGGATCAAACCATGGTCCATCCTAGGCTATCTCAGGCAAGGCAGATGCCTTACTGCTTGTGCCACTGATCCAGCCCCAATTTTCACTAATTTTTATAATATTTCATATTATATTATTTCATCTTATATATTATATTTTATAAGAATTTTGGGCCCGGGAGATAGCATGGAGGTAAGGCGTTTGCCTTTCATGCAAAAGGTCATCGGTTCGAATCCCGGTGCCCCATATGGTCCCCCATGCCTTCTAGGAGCAATTTCTGAGCATGGAGCCAGGAGTAACCCCTAAGCTCTAAACAATCAAGAAAGTGTGTTATTTTGAATATGATTCTTTTTAAATAATATATTTTGATGATGGGAATGTTGCACTGGTAAAGGGGGTATTCTGTTTATGACTGAGACCCAACTACAAAAATGCTTATAATCATAGTGCTTAAATAAAGATTTGTTAAAAAGAAAAAAATAGAAAAGAGGCTTCCAGGGCCCGAGCAATGGAGCAAGCAGTAAGGCATTTGCCTTGCAGTGCTCACTTAGGATGGACCATGGTTCCATTCCCCAGAGTGGGTGGATGGGGAAATTAGCCTAAAACCTTTTAGTTTGGGGGGGACATGCAACTTTAGTAAAATTTGTTCTTTTTATTTTCTGCAGAATTGTACTACCTTAAGTATTTGGTGTCAGTTTATTTTTCTGCATAAACAATATATCTTCACTTTTAGAAATGTCTTTTTTATCAGTATATCACTTTTCATATTAATCAAAAGAAAATAAGTATATATTAAAATTATTTTTACAATATTAATTTGCTTAGAAGATAAAAGTTGAAATCTGATTTTTACTACAACTATTTTCTTCACAAACATTTAAATTAAAATAATTTCTTTAATCAGTTAACCAGTTCATCATCATTACAACACACTTACTTTAGTACTACAATTTAATAGTAATTTTGCACAGGAACAGAAAACTTTTATTCTGTTGCTAAATATTTTCTTTTTCTTTTTAGGTGGCCAAGAGGAAAATTGAAAATCTTAATTGCAGTTATAATTTATATATTATGCAGATTTATGACCAATCACAATAACAAACGATTGATCATTCTTTTTAAAATGTTCATAATATTTTTAATTTATTTAAAGAAAATAAATCACATGGTTGACATAACTGATAATAATACATTTGTTTTTAAAATACCAAAAGCAACATGCTTTTAAAAAATAGAAAATTGAAAAGAAAAACTAAAGAGATGAAAGAGAAAGGAAAGAAAAAAAGTTCAGTAGCAAGTATATTTTTGAAAATTATTAAATGACCAATGAACTCATTAAAGCACTAGCAGAAAGTTTAGTAAGCTCTTTTTTTTAAAGGATAAGAGTTAAAAAATACAATAATAACAGTGTGAGAGGGGCAATTGTTGTTGTTTTCATAAGCCCAGCAAAATATGGGGAAAATGGAAAAAAAACCCTTGGCCTAAATACAAGGAGACCTTACCCCTGAAATTTTCTGGCATAAGACCGACTCTGGGCTCCAGGCATACTAGGTTGTTAACCTGAGTCATTCTCTGTGGTCCTGGTGAAATTTTTTTGCACATTAGCTGTTGTTGGTGTCAGGTTTCTGTAGTTAAAGATTCTGGTTTCTGTGCATCTCCTTCATCTAAGTCAGGATGATGTGGAGCGTCCTCTAGTTTCACCTCACCATTAGATGCAGAGCGTCCTGCTCTGCAAGCAGGTTGTTGCTGTTGGGTGTTAAGAGAACACTCTTTGGAGTAAGTCAATGCCAGGGCAGCGGTAGGGTCTTCCCTGGTAAAGGCTTGCTTCCTGGTGATGTCATAGACAATTGTGGTTGTTTCTTTAGATGGTATCCATGATTCTTGCGTGTATGGGCAATGCCCATTCTTCTGAGGCTG
>PVKC010005910.1:0-32014 GCA_004027635.1 Crocidura indochinensis | reverse complement strand
GCTCCCCCGTTAGCTTTAGTAATTGGAAATTCCTGGGAAGAAGGTAGAAAGCCAAGATTTTACTAATGACTTAATGATTCAGAATAATATTTATGGTTTTGATCTTACAGCTTTTCAAGTTAGGAAATTAGGTTAAGTGATCAAATTCCGATATTTCCCAGACTCCTTTGTTTTTATTAAATTAATAATCTTTAAGAATATCTAATAATTAGTGGTACTTAACAAAAGTGTGATTAATACAACCTATGAACTATCATCTGAATTATCTATGAAACAAAGTTAAAAGTAATAGTACCCTGAGCATTACAAGGTGTGCCCCAAAAACCAAAAAAGAAATTGGGAATTAGATATTACAAATATGATTTAGTACTCAGCTATATTTTAAGTAGCTAATAATACTACAAAGTCAAATTTTTTTTCTTTCTGTTGCATGATGACAAAATCTTTTACCTACATCTTAAGGTTTATATGTAAATTCAAAAGAACCAAATAATTAAAAAATTTAGAAAAATGACTTCTGAAAAATTATCTGGATCGAAGATCTAACATACAGACTTTATACTTTAAATTCAACTAAGTAATAAAATATTAGTGAATTTTATTTTTTTAAAATAATCTTTGGAGGAACTTAATTGCTATAGATGTCATATTAATATTTAGGAGTTTAGAACATATATGCATGGAGCTTGTTGAAGAACTAAATAGAAAGATATAAAATATTTTTAATAGTTAACTTAGAATTAAGTCATATATTGGGGCCCGGGAGATAGCATGGAAGGTAAGGTGTTTGCCTTTCATGCAAAAAAGGTCATTGTTTCGAATTCCGGTGCCCCATATGGTCCCCCGTGCCTGCCAGGAGCAATTTCTGAGCATGGAGCCAGGAGTAACCCCTGAGCACTGTCGGGTGTGACCCAAAAACCAAAAAAAACAAAAAAAACAAAAACAAAAAAAAAAACAAAAAAAAGAATTAAGTCATATCAATATAGTCAGTTATCTTTATATGTTTGATCATATCAAAAGTAAATATGATAATTGTTGTCTGCTCATTTGATACCCATTAATAAATTTAGTTCTGATGATAAGTTTAATAAGAAAAACATCAATATTTTATCAAATTAGTAAAATATTTTACCATTATTTATGTGGTTTTTGGGGCATACTAGGCAATGCTCAGGGATCAGTCCTGGCAGTACTTGGGGAACAATATGAGATGTCGGGGGTCAAACCCGGGCTGGCCACATGCAAGGCAAATGGTCTATCTACTCTGTCTTGCTCTAGACCCTCTAATAATTTTATTTTGCCACTGTAAGTCCATTTGTTTTTGTTATCAATGTAAAAACATGATGATTTTTACTTATAAATAAGCACCACTTAGGAGCTAAGTAAATGGTTTATAATATTTCATTTTCCAAGTATTTTTAAAAGATTCATTACTAATAGAGTATTTTCTTAGACATAGTTTGAAATTGAAGCATGAGTCTAGTTGAAAATTTTATTTCTTTGACTTTAATTTTGAAATGAATAAACTGAAACTTTATTGTATATATTTATGTCTAGAAGCATAAAATAGTGAAATAACTTGAGCCAAAAATTCAGTTCCAAACAGAACCTTATGTTATCTATTTTATGCCCCTGATTATTTTCTCCTTATCAATTCTAAGTAATGCATTATTAGATAACTCAAAAGACCACAATTATGTTTTAAAACTTCCTAAAATCAGTATCTTTGCAACTTTACTTTAAAATTAAGACTTAAGCAATTACCTTTGAAAATGTTTTGGAATAAAAACTTTTTTAGGGCCCAGAGAGATAGCACAGCGGCGTTTGCCTTGCAAGCAGCCGATCCAGGACCATAGGTGGTTGGTTCGAATCTTGGTGTCCCTTATGGTTCTCCGTGCCTGCCAGGAGCCATTTCTGAGCAGACAGCCAGGAGTAACCCTTGAGCACCGTCAGGTGTGGCCAAAAAAAATTTTTTTTAATGATTTTAATGTGTATGTAGGAGAAAAGTTAGTATAGTATATATCTTCGTTTTTAAAAAGCCTTAACATCTAGTTGCCACAATTATTTCTTTTTTGGGATGAGTAGCAATAGTTATAGTCAATTGCATAAGATTGAGGTACTAGAAAAGAAAAAGTCTGCAAGCTGAAGTAGCTTATTTTCCTTAATATGATATATCCTGAAAATATTTCAGAAAAATCTTATTTCTATTCGTGGTAGTTGTAATATGATGATTAATTAAAAAACAATGAAAATTGAGTTTAAAATCAAAGAAATATTCTTCAGTTCTTTTCGACCTGATCAAAATATGTTTTGAAAAAACCGACACTAGACATTTTTATTAACATGTATTATTTTCAATAATGAATTCAAAATTTCTGTCTCTTTTGTCCATTTGTTTGTATTTCCCCCCTTCCTCTGTTATTCATTTTTTTTTCCATTTTAATTATTTTAAACTGGGACCTTTAGGTGGCAGTAGGGGAAATAGTGAAAGTGACCAATGGGGAACATCTCCCAGCAGATCTCATCAGCCTGTCCTCAAGGTTAGAACCACAGAGTTGCACAGGATGTGTGTATGCGGATCCTCACCCTACACCACTTGCATCCAAAGAATCTCAAGTTCTCTGTCTCTCCCTTTTGTATATGTCTTAATGGTAAACATGTCACAGATATTTTAAACTTACTCCATGCTTGTCCTTCAGGTGGGCAGAATCAGCTCCTATTGTTATCAGTAGGAGTCTATGAGAGATGTCAGTAATGGTAGATTGAATTCTCTTTGCATCTTTAGTATCATCAATATCTGTTCCTATTTAACAAATGCCCAAAATCCTATGGCTTAATTTATTACCTCTCCAGGCTATTGTTTTTAAACAATATTCAAGTTTCATGAAGCAAATGAAACTTTTAAGATTTGTCTTATTCAAACACAATTTTAAATTTTCTAGAAAGTCTAATAAATATTTTCAGTGATTTTTGTCAATAATTTGAGCTTGTATAGGGTTTACAGAGGACCCCCTGCACAAAGCTGGATGTTGTACATTTTGTACTGCATGCTTTGGGATCAGTTTTTATCCCTCTTGTAATTAGTGACAAAGTGCACGTTCCTGTGATAAATTTCAGCTGTCTCCTAGTGTCTGTATTGTGATATGCATCTTGTTTCATTTTTTTCCACCTACTAATCAAAAATCCTGCTTTGCTTCTTTGACTGTAGTTTGTGTTTTGGATGTCATCTAGTTTGCTGAAATCTTTATTACCTAGCATGATTCCTTACCTGTGACTTCTTGCTGCCTTCTCATAGCACTATCAAGAACCTTCAATAAAGTCTGTCCTATGGGATTAAGAATATTCTGAATTCTGATACATATTTTATTAGCCCCATATCAAATATAAGCTAGCAGTGTAACTCTCAAGGCATTTGCAGTTCAAGAAAAGATGCCATGTTTTAAAAAGTAAGAATTAGAATTAATAGAATTAGATTGTTTTTCTAAGTTTACTGTGAGATGGTCTTCAACACAGTAAGCTTAATAAAGTTTGCTTGCTAAATTATAGAAGCAACATTATTCAGATGGCTTTTGTTTTCATAATTCTATATAATCTGATGTATTTTTAATTTTATAAGCATTATGTTTCAAATATATATTAAACCATTATGTTTCCATATATATAAAATTAAGTAATTTATGAATTTGGACCAGTGAAATTGCTATTGCTACCATAATATAAAATTAAACATGGAATAATGAGAGGGTTAAAATATAAATATTGGAAAGCTTGAGCTGGAAGAAAGTGCCAGCCTTTGTTGGAAAAAAATGCAATTCATAAATTAAATGGAAGAAATTGCAGTGCCTCATTAAAATAATAAAATATTTAATATACACGAGTTTCAGAAATATTTTAAATTATTGGGCCACAAATGCTAGCCAAATGCCCATTTCTGAAACTGGAAATAGTTTGTTTTACTCAATTTGTTTTGTACAAATTGGAAGTTGATTAGAAAATTCCAGGTGTTTGTGACTGGCAAATGTCCCTCAGTACATATACTTCATAGAGGTTATGGCCATGGGCTCTTCAGCCTATAAGGCTTATTATATAACCAATTGCAAACAGATTGATATAACTTCAGAATGGTTTTCCATATAGTTGAAGAATAGATTGTACAGGTGGACTATAGATACACTAATCAGTGACTACTGGGCAAGTAAAAAAAAATAATCACAAGTTAAGGAGCACAATGGAAGAGGGACCAGGGCGTAGTGGTTGTAATATACTGGAAACATACATCCCTTATCTAGTTGTCCTCTACACATCAGAAATCTCTAGAACTGCCTGGTAGGGAACCATATAATCAATATTCTAGGTTCACATCAGGAAGCAGTTCTACCAATTTTGCTGATTTTAGTTTTTGCTTTAGCTGTCTAAGAATCTGAAATCATTTTAAGAAATAAGAAAATCAGGGGTGGGAAAGCTGGGCTAGGTAGGAACACATTTCATTGTAAAATGTGTTCAAGTGGTTTCTATAATGTAGTCTTAAATATTTTAAATAGTGTGGTTTCTAGGATTCTATTCATATTTTCTGGAAAGGTAGTTATAGAGAGTTTAAAAAAGTAGCAGTCTGGAATTTTCTAATCAACCCCTTTCCTTAACCAATTTACATGTGGGCTGTGAGCATGAAATCTCACTTGACAGTTTTGAGCTAAAGATAAACCTCAGCACAGAAGTGCTTTGCATTTCAGATATGCTTCTATGTCCTGCATTATGTGGATGAACAATTTCAGTCTCATGTGACAATTAAATAATTTATATTATCTCGAAGACCAGTAGGGAGATTTGTTAGGAAATTGCTTTTGGGTCCTTTGGGATAAAAAACTGATTCCATAGTGAACCTGCATGGTTTCTGTCTCACAGCAACTTAATGTTAGAATGAAAATGATCCAGAAATTAAATGACTTGAAAGCTTTGTTTAGAATGAAAGTCTTCTGCAAGTTGATTATTTAAGTAAGTTATGCTGTCCTTCCTACCCTAAATCTTTGCACTTTTCAATTTTCAATGACAGTGAGCCCCAGGCCATGTGCTACATTGAAACATCCAACTTAGATGGTGAAACAAACCTGAAAATTAGACAGGTGAGATTTTATAGCGGTTCATATCATTTTTTGCTGGTTGCTTGATGGACTTGGGGAGCCATGGAGTTAAGATATTTGCATATTATCATCTTCATTTGAAGTCATTCTGACCAATTGCAAATACTCTACTATGAAAATTTTTCTTTACTTGCCTCAGTGTAGTGAGTCTATCAGATTAAGTATTATTTGTAACAGTATTTTTAATATTTTATGAAACAGATAATATTTGGGTGATAATAAGAATTATAGTTCTAGATGCCCAGGGCATGTGTTAACTTATTTATTTTCTTAATTGACCTGACCTGCATTTGCTATGTTGAAGTGGCTTATTTTCCATTGTCCAAAAAGTCATTACTAATTTCAGGGGGATAGTTTACTTTGTATACCATCTCTAATAAAAAGCAAATGTAGTTTTTTTTTTTCATTAAGTTTTAAAAGGACTTTTTAAAAACAGGAATAGTCTCCTAAATTGTAGGTAAAAGTTGGAAATAGCATGTGGTATGTGACAACTGTAGGTTAGCATAAAGTGTCTAGATTTAGTGCCATAGAAAAGAGCGTTGTTTATATTTTGGGCATTTCTGGTTGACCAGCTAGATTACAGGGGTCCTCAAACTTTTTAAACAGGGGGCCAGTTCACTGTCCCTCAGATCGTTGGAGGTTGGACTATAGTAAAAACAAAAACTACGAACAAATTCCTATGCACACTTCATATATCTTATTTTGAAGTGAAGAAACAAAATGGAAACAAATACAGTATGTGGCCAACAGGTCATAGTTTGAGGACCACTGAGCTAGAAGAACCATTTTAAAAGGAGTTTTTCTTATCAGTATACTTAAAATATAATATGTTTTTATTTACAAACCCTGCTCTTAGGGCCGGAGCGATGGCACAAGCAGTAGGGCATTTGCCTTGCACACGCTGACCAATGACTGACCGCATTTTGATTTCCATTATGATCCCCCAAGCCAGGAGCAATTTCTGAGTGTACAGCCAGGAGTAACCTCTGAGCACCAGCGGATGTCCCCTCCCACAAAAATCCCTGATTTCATTGGATATGGATTCTATTTGTATTATTTTTTATTCTCTTCCTAAAATTTCACAGACACAGATCATGCTAAATATTAATGTTTAATTTGGGCAACAAGTGGTTTTCTAAGATCTTATTTTAGAACACCTTTGCAGAGTAATTTATAGTCCCCTAATTATATTTAAGTATATATTATATAAAAGCTGTCCTATTCTTATGCTTAAAAAAACCTCTGTTCAGGTGGAAAAGAAGGTGTTATGCTAATTATGATTAAACAAAGGATGCTGTGTAAGAGGTAGATTGCTTATAAAACCAGGGGATCGCATGACTCTCTGCTCTGAAAAATTCAGAATTTCCACATACAACTCATTTAATATGTTCTTTGTTTGGAAAATAAAATCTTTAAACAGGGATTACCGGCCACATCAGATATAAAAGACATTGAGAGTTTGATGAGGATTTCTGGCAGAATTGAATGTGAAAGCCCAAATAGACATCTCTACGATTTTGTTGGAAACATCAGACTCGATGAACTCGGGTATGTAAAAACACTTTCACTAAAATACAGAACCCATGGTGTTGCAGGATTTATTTTAGTTTGATTGTTCAAAGACTTTTTCTTAAGTATTTCTCCGTTCCGTTCTACCTAGAAGAACCCTTTTGTGAAAATGCTGGATCATGGTGTAATTGGACTGTCCCTGTGCTCTTGCCAACTTGGCAAAGTTTTCAGGGATATCCTGTGACCCTGGTCCATTGCTTTCTGCTTATTCTTTAACTGTAATCCTAGTGTCATAGGACTAAATCTGCATTTTCCATTGTTTGGTTCTTTCCTGTGATGTCAGATAAATATTTCACGATCCTTGGTTTATAAACCAGTGCCAAACCACAGGTGTCAAAAAATCGGGCACTACAGTTCTAGATGCTTCATGGGTTTCATTGTACAGGAAATTTTGGCTTTTCTGTTATTGGTTGCACTCTTCCTAGGCCACATTATAATTTTCACTACTGCTTACTTTCTGCCCATTAGACTCCTCTTCTCTCTTTTCTGCTGCTACCCTTAAAAGTATTTATTAAGCACTGAGTGGTAAATCAGTTACAGGTGTTAAAGAAATAGTCTAAACAAGATATACGTTCCAGTTTGTGGTTTTTTTTTTGGGGGGGGGGTTTGTCACACAGTGATGCCCATAGGTTACTCCTGGTTATGCACTTTGGATTCACTTTTGGCACCAGGGATCAAACCTGGGTCAGTCTTATGCTAGACTTATACTAGTATAAGGCAATTACCCTACCCACACTTCTGTTGCTTTGACCCATGATCCAGCTTTTGTGAGTTTATTTTCTGAAATAAAGGATAAAAGATAAGCAGACAAACAAAACGATAAAGTGAGGCTGGAGAGATAATACATGCTTTCCTGCACTTACCTTGCATGTGAACGAGGTTTGACTCCTGATACCCCGATCGGTCTCTCGATCCTGCCAGAGGTGATCCTTTAGTGCATATCCAGACATAAGGTGCATGTGGCCCCCAAAATAAAAACAAACAGTGATAAATGAGAAATGTTTACACTGTGTCCAATTATAAGAATGGCTTCAGAAAAAAACTAGCACAAGGTAAGATACTGGGAGTCTTTGGGAGAGATCATTTTGATTGAATTAGGATGGTTGTAGTGAGTATTGCATGGAAATTGGCATTTGAGCAAGGTAGGCTGGTGGTGAGGAAATTAGCCATTCAAGTATCTGGAGGAGAGGATTCCAGGAAGAGGATTACTCAACACAAATTATTAGTTTTATCATTATGTGTTTTTTCAGTGGGAAAGTGCCTTGTGTAATTAGAAAATATCAGAGGAGTCAGTGTGGTTGGTGTGGAGAAAATATAAAGGTCAAGAGATTATTGTGGGTCAGATCATACTGTAGACTCTTTTCTGATTCCTTTCTACCTTGCTTCCTCCCTGCTGTCCTTACTCTGCTTCCTGGTTTTCACAAACCAACATTTGAGTCATCAACTAAATGTCACTAAATACATTAGTCCAACTGACTAGCCTGAGATAGTATAGTGCTTTCCCTATATTGTTATTTCCTTTTTGCAGTCTATGAATTTTAAGAGACATTTGGTGTGTGCGTTATATTGTTCCTATTTAGAACCACCTAAGGCTTTTCTGTAATTATTGATATAATTACATGGTACCCTAAAAATTGTATGGAGGGATCTTTCTATGAACATATGGAATAGACTAATAATAGATTTGACCATTTATACAAGTAATGTTTCCGCAGATAGTTTCCATTTATTTAAAAACAAGGTCCACAAGCAAATCCATGCCAAGCAAATCCAATGAGTGAAGGAAAAATTTGTATGATGGTTTAAGGTTTAGAATACATAAAGAAAAAACATAGGATAAAATAGAATTTATGTAATATGCTGAGTTTATGTGAAAGGTAGAAGAAATATTTTTATTGACACTGAGGTAGGATGATTTTAATACTCTTTATGCTTTCTGAATATGTAGATACTTTCCCTCCTCTACCACCAAGCTACCCAAGACCCTTGACCATTTTCTCAGTGAAAGCATATCTTTAGTTCTTTTTTTTTTTTTTTTTAAGTTCGGTCACATTTTTATTACACTTTGATACTGATTACTTAGAATTTAGGGAACCTCTTGGCTTGGAATAATTGTACCTTGATTCTTTTTAGGATGAAGGTTGTCATCTAATGCCAGAAGCTTGGAACACTAGATAACTGATACTATGAGTTTTAGTTGCTGATGTGTAATTTTTTTTTTGGGGGGGGGCACACCTGGCGCTGCTCAGGGGTTACTCCTGGCTATCTGCTCAGAAATAGCTTCTGGCAGGCACGGGGGACCATATGGGACACCAGAATTGAACCAGCCACCTTTGGTCCTGAATCAGCTGCTTGCAAGGCAAATGCCACTGTGCTATCATAATTTTTCATTTAAATGTTTGTGCCTAATTCTACCCCAAACATGCTGAACCACATTTCCTGTATTATGTAACTCATCAGATTTGTGATAAACAGTGGCCACCTAACTGTGCCAAAATATAGTCCAACAAATCCTTAAGAACCTCCCACAAACCTTCTTTAGGCCACCTCCCAACTCTGAAGTTCACTGAAAGCAGACACCAAAAGTTTTTCCTGATACATTTGAATGACCTGCTTTTGAGCTTTGATACATGAGTTATAGTTGCTGTGATATTTTTTAAATCTCTATATAAATTGGAATTTACTATTTCCTAAGGATTGATTTATTTAGACAAAAGATTCCAAGGGCTTCACTGTGATCCTGAAAACTCAAGGCCCAAGCTGCCACTGACTTGGATATCTATGTGGCTAAGTGATTTATAAACCATAAGAAAGGAACTTTTCTTAATTTGTTTCCACTGGCATGTTTTGTGTTCTCTGGAGACTTTCTGAGCAAACTGTTCCTTTTTTTTTTTTTTTTTTCTTAGAATTTGGTTCAGGGCAGGAGGGCAACTCCTTGGTGTCCCTAGGGTGTACTTGATAGTACATGGCTCCAAGTTTCAGGCCTGATGATTCAGTGCTAAATCCAAGTTGTGCTCGGGAACCACCAGTCCTACCTTTGATGTTCCTTGGGGGCGCATGCAATGCTGGGGATCAGACTAAGTATCTTGTTCTTGCAGGCATATGCTCTAAATATTTGAGCTGTCTCCCAACACCTTCTGAATTATTTTAGTGTTTTTCTCTATAGCTGATATTTTTCTTACTGCTTTTTTTTGTTTTATTTTGGACTGGGAGCTATATTCAGTGTTTTTTCAGGCTGACTTCTGGCTCTATGCTCAGGGCTAACTCCTATTGGCTTCAGGAGACCATATGGAGTACTAGGGATTGAACCTAGGTTGACCATGTGCAGGACAAGTGTCCTGCACACTGTACTATCATTCTGGGCCCTCTTATAGTCTTTTCTGATTAAAATAAAGACATGGACATAAAATAAATATAAGAATCCTAAAACAAAGATAGGAATCTTTGGGTAGTTAAATTTTATGTAAATACTTCCATCAAACGTTTCAGTATATCTGGTAGTAGATACTCTCTGACATCTCTTTATGTGTCTTGATCAGCTGGTAATCCACCGTAGTGAGGAAGCTTATACAGAGTGAATTCATTAAAAATGTGCCTTCATTTCTCTGAAATAATTCACTCAATTACCTGTCATTTCAGAGGGATGTTATTAGGTGGGACTCGTTAGAAGCTTAGCATTCATTTGAAATATATTCCTATTAATTACAAGCCAGATCTTAAAATATATACCTTAAAATACAGAAAATGTCCTAGAGATTTTAAATATATTGTCTTGTCTCTAGAGAATAGGGATTCTAATAAGGCAAGTTATAATGAGATCTTTTATTCATCTTCCCTTGTGTATTTTTTCAAACTTTATTACAGGCAATCCTATTTTTAAAGGAAGGTGAGAGAAAGGATCAGATCCTCTAAGCTTACCATTTCCAAACTTCTCAGGAACCTAAATAGACTTACTAAATCAGGGAAAATAAATCTTTTAAATAGACTTTAGGATCAGCCCCCGATTTCTACAACCGTGCCTACTATTTTGAAACATGAAGTGGCTAATTTGATGTTAAGGAGAAGAAATTTAAATGTTTCCCCTCAGCTGTCCTTGTGTAAGCAACTTATGCTTATTGGTAGGAGAATCACTTCTCTTCTAAAAATAAAGTAAAAGTGAGAAGAGTTATTTTAATAGAAGAACCTTTATTTGGAAATATATAGTGGTGGTGGAATTCTTAAGCATTTCAGAGAATGTCATTTCTAATGTCAGTGTGATCTGTCACAGCACTGTTCCCCTGGGGGCCGATCAGATTCTGCTCCGAGGTGCTCAGCTGAGAAATACCCAGTGGGTCCATGGAATAGTCGTCTACACTGGACACGACACCAAGCTGATGCAGGTAGGAATTTTATCTGGCTCAACATTAAGGACCCATGTCTTTTGAAAATGTATTCTTGGTAGCTGTCGGCACATTAATTCTAAGCATAACAAGCCATCTGCCACAGGTTTTTGAATTCATTGTAGACATCCAGAATCCTGTTTTCCATAAATGGAACTGTGAGGTGGCTCAACACACCAGGACACTGGAAAGTTTCACCACCAGTCATATCAGGCATGAACTTGCGCTGATTTTATATATTACTCCCTAGGCAGCATTGATTAGTAATTACAGTCATTGGGCCGGGCGGTGGCGCTGGAGGTAAGGTGCCTGCGCTAACCTAGGACGGACTGCGGTTCGATCCCCCGGTTCCCCACATGGTCCCCCGTGCCTGCCAGGAGTGACTTTTGAGCGAATAGCCAGGAGTAACCCCTGAGCATCACCGGGTGTGACCCAAAAACCAAAAAAAAAAAAAAAAAAATTACAGTCATTGATACAAATAGTTTATTTAATAGTGAATATTCTCCAATTTTTAACAATTGATAGTAATTCCGTGATCAATTTCCAAATTTTATGTATTACTTTCTAGGCAGCATTAACAGTTGCAGTTGTTGATACAAATCGTTTAATAGTGAATGGTCTTCCATCTTACACTCATAGTAATATCATGATCAATTTCCAATTTTTTCCACAAAAATATGAAAAGAAAAGCAGTGTAAGTGAGATATTAACTACCCCATTAGCATTTTTATAGTATAGATCAGCGTTTCTCAACTGGGGATCACATGATTCCCTGAAGTCTAGCCACCCAAAATTTTCCAAAAAGGTCACAAGTGAGAGTGCATCAGTGGTTGGCTACAGCATGAGACTCAGAGACCAACTGGTAGGACCTGAAGCTGGGGAGGGTGGTGCACAGTAGGTATATATAGAAGGAAGAAGACCACAGTCAGAAAAAGGGTGAGAAGTACTGGTAGAGCACTGTTCTAACCCTCTAACTTGTTATCTGAATATATTTCTACACATTCTATTGTCTGTGGTAGAGTTTGTTGATAGGCCAGCCCTTTCTCCACCCAGGTTTAGCCTCTTTATGCTTTAGAAAAACGTTTCTGGAAGAGACAGATAGTAAAGTAAAATAACCTTATTTAGAAATAAGAGAGCAGAAGTATTGTCATCAAGTAAAAGAAAATAATTGTACATTCCAAGTGAGTAACCCTCCCTGGTTTTATGGGGACTTTTCCAAACTCTCTCCCTTGTTTGAGTCTTTCTGTGTAGTCATGAGTTGTTTAGAGGGTGTTGACGGGAAAAGGACAGGACTTTAGGTTGTCTTTATGGTTAGTCTCATTATACTCATTATAGTCTTTTGAAGCTACTGAGGTTTCCTCTGCTAAAGGGTTCCAACCTTCTCTGGGTTGGTATTGGGGTCTTTTAGAATCTTGTCAAGCCTTAATTTCTTCATCTCCAAAAGGGGTTTCTGGCTTTGTGCTATTGGACTACTATTGGGCTGGTGAACAGACTAATTTCTTTGTTCTAGATCTTGGTTTTACTTTATAAACTTTGTTAACAGAGCTCCCAGTCTCTGTTATTCGTGTACAGTGATTTAATGTGTGTGGGAAGCAACTTTAATTTAACATCTTGGGCTGTTTTATTTGGGTTTCAGTTGCAGTTTTGGTCTGGGATTATTTTTGGTGGTCAGGCATATGTCAGAAGTGCCCCCTGGGTTGGGGCTTATAGTTACTTTTGGTGGAGATGTTTAGACTTGATTCTGGGGTTCCAGCGTGCAAAGCATATACTCCCAACTATCTATCTAGCACTGATGTCTTAAACTTTTAAGACGCTGTATGGAAGTAGACTATCAGGGCTGATGATTTTCAATATGGTAAAGGCAGAAGATGTTACAAACAGGCAAGAAATGCTGTTATCTATTCCACTCCATTCCCTTTTCTATAAATCATTTTATATTTATTAGGACGGATTTAATCTTATTCCTTGTCATGCTTTGGTTAGCACAGATGCAGCATAATCATTTCTGAAAATCATTAAATAATGACTTAGGAAACTTGCCTCTGTGAATTTTTATAACCCAGACTGTTTAGTCTGGGGATGACTTTAGTGAGAAAATTACTAAATGCATCACAAAAATCTAGAGACCAGAAATTCATTCAATATTGACTACAGACATTGGGATTTCCAGATCTCTGACTGGATCTATTGTGATCTATTGCCCACCATCTCTGCCTCTTCCAGAACTGAGATGCTCAGTACTTCTCTTCCATTCCATTCTTTGCCTAAAAAATCAAGTAAGACACTATTCCCCTTCTCTGCTACACTGCTAAATGGAGTTTACGAAAAAAATGTTATTCTTCTAATTGCTTCACGACGTAGAGAAAAGTTTTCTTTAGAAAATAAAAACATAGTTCATCTCTGGCTACTAGATACCATATTACTAAGTCCTCTCAATACATTTTTTTTTGCATTTTTCGTCTTGTTTCTTTTTACAGAATTCAACAAGTCCACCACTAAAACTCTCAAATGTGGAACGAATTACAAATGTACAAATTTTGATTTTATTTTGTATTTTAATTGCCATGTCACTCATCTGCTCTGTGGGCTCAGCCATTTGGAATCGAAGACATTCTGGAAAGGACTGGTATCTCAATCTCAACTGTAAGCATTGAAGGACTTATTGTAATAATTTTTTTTCTTGTATTAAAACATGTATTTGTGGGGCCCGGGAGATAGCATGGAGGTAAGGTGTTTGCCTTTCATGCAAAAGGTCATTGGTTCGAATCCCGGTGCCCCATATGGTGCCCCGTGCCTGCCAGGAGCAATTTCTGAGCATGGAGCCAGGAGTAACCCCTGAGCACTGCCGGGTGTGACCCAAAAATAAAACAAAACATAAAAAAAAACATATTTGTTTCCAGTTAGTCAGTTAATTTTAAAAAGAAAATCATGTTTGGGAGGGAATGATAATACAGGAGATAAGGCATTTTCCTTGCATGCAGCTGACCTGGGTTCAACCCCCAGCATTCTTTATGGTATCCCTTACCTACCCATCTATTCAACACTGCCAGGAATAATTTTTTATTGTTGTTTTGGGCCACACCCAATGATGCTCAGGGGTTACTCCTGGCTATGCACTCAGAAATTATTTCTGGCTTGGGGGACCATATGAGACACCAGGGGATCTAACCACGTTCTTTCTAGGCAAGTGCTGGCAAGGCAGGCAGTCGCCTTACCGCTTGTGCCACCGCTCTGGCCCCAGGTATAATCTTTGAGTGCAGAGCCCAAGTAACCCCTGAGCATTACTAGGTGTAGCCCAAATCTCCCTAATAATTAAAAAAAGAGAAATATGTTGCCAAAGATGACTGAGATTTGCAAAATCAATACTAAAAGGACACACATTTACCTCCTTTCAGCATTCAGTTCTTGCTCAGAGTTGAAAAGTAGATCCTTTTCATGAAGCTGAAATTTACCTATAGTATAGAACTAGATTATTTATACTACTGGGGTATTTTTCATATTTTTCTTATTTTTCTTGCTGCTAAGTTTTTGGTTTTTGCTTGTTTTGTTGTTGTTTTAAAGATTTGCATTAAATTAGAAATATCTTTCAATTGATTCCATCCAAATAAATAACATTTTGTATTTCTAAACTCTTAGTCTATACCACTACCACAAAACTTCCTATTTGAAACAGAATTTTAAATATTTGATAGCACCTTTAATTTTTAGTACCATTATACAACCCTTTATAAGACAAAAAATTAACACAAGTTATGCTTATTTATCTTGAAAAATATATATGTGAAAGAAGTTATTAGTAAATTGTTTTTTACAGTCTATCCAGATGCTGTATATAATGGAAAATTCTTTTGTTCAAGTTCTTGTCTATCTAAGCAAATGAAGTAGTTAAAACTGATAATGAATTTCTTTCCATTTCCCCTCAACAGATGGTGGCGCAAATAATTTTGGACTGAATTTCCTGACATTCATCATTCTTTTTAATAATCTCATTCCTATCAGTTTGTTGGTCACATTGGAAGTGGTGAAATTTACCCAAGCATACTTCATAAATTGGGTAAATATGAATTTTAGTACCTTATGACTTTAAATTTGTTGTCTCTTTTTCGTCATATATTTTTATCTTTTAGTAAGAAAAATTATCCTAATTATGTCTTACCTTTAACTTTTTTACAATAATAACATTTAAAAATAGTTTTAGTCCCATATAAGTATAGCAAAATATCTCTTGTGTCCAAATTTTAAAACTATATAGACCTGATCTCTAGATCAGAAAACCCATTTTGGATTAAGTAATAGTCATGGAAAAGAAAAGAATTTAGGATTTGGAATGAAACTATCTGGATTGTAGAACCAATTTACTAGCTATGTAAAACTTCACTAGGCTTCTCGACCTTTTTAAGATTTAAAATTTCAGGGGCCAAAGAGATAGTAGGGGTTATTGTATGGTGCTTTCCTTGCATTCAACTAATGATTGCATCCTCTGTACAATATCTCAAACCACATACGGTCTTGAAAGCACTGTCAGGAGTTCTCCAGCAAGTTCTCTTGCCAGGTGTAGCCACGAATCCCTCCCCATAGCCTCCAAAAGGGGAAAAAAACGAATTTATTTTCTTGAACTCTTTAACAATGTCTAGTAGCATTAAAATATGAGTTACCTACCTTGCAAGGACTCTAATAAAAGAACGGAGAGCTAGGGGCCCGGGAGATAGCATGGAGGTAAGGCGTTTGCCTTTCATGCAAAAGGTCATTGGTTCGAATCCCGGTGCCCCATATGGTCCCCTGTGCCTGCCAGGAGCAATTTCTGAGCATGGCGCCAGGAGTAACCCCTGAGCACTACTGGGTGTGACCCAAAAACCAAAAAAAAAAAAAAAGAACGGAGAGCTTCACTGACAGATATGCAGTGTAGGAATCATACAGCTGTCTCTGCTCCTAACCACCAGAATGACTACCATGTTTCATTAATTTCCATAGTTTATTTTCCACAGCTGAACAACTCAGCTGTGCTCTTATCTTTTCTCTTAATTAAAAAAATATTTTAATATTGGAAAAATCTGCTGGATGTCTGTGTCCTAATGTTTTGTTTATAAAATTTGTTGCCTTCCCTCAATTTTATTTTCCCAAAGTTCAAATTAACAACCTTATGTAAATTATTTTGAGAAATGCTATTTTTTGGTTTCTCTGTTTAAATCATTTTGAAAATTTTTTATATAAACAGTAGAAGTTTTAAAAATATATATATACAACATACTCTTATAAATATCCAATAAGTAATTGACCAGCTATGTCATTCTTTAAATCATTGGTAAAGATCAATATAATATAGAATTATGAAATGAATTCTATGCGCAGCTCATCTTATGTAGGAGATAACATTGCTGAAAACAATATAAAATGGTAAAAATACAACTAAAACTTATTTAACATTTCTCACTTATAGAAATAAGATACTATACATGAAAGGTAAATAACTAATGAGTTACTTTGTTATTTTTATTTAATTTGGGGAGAAGGGGTCTTAGGGGCTACATTTCCCAGGGCTCGGAGGTAACTGTTGGATCTGTGCTCAGTGGTCATTCTAGAGGAGGTCAGGGACCATTTGTGATGTAGGAGATTAAAGCTGGGTAGACCATTTGCAAAGCAAGTATCTTAACTCCTGTATTATCTTTCTGGCCCCTTTACCTAGATTTTTTTTTTTTTTTTTTTTTTGCTTTTTGGGCCACACCCGGTGATGCTCAGGGGTTACTCCTAGCTATACGCTCAAAAATCGCGCCTTGCTTGGGGGACCATATGGGACACTAGGAGATTGAATTGTGGTTCCTCCTAGGTTAGCATGTGCAAGGCAAATGCCCTACTGCTTGTGCCACTGCTTCGGCCCCTTTACCTAGATTTTTTTAAAATAATAACCAGCTGTCTAATATGTAGAGTTTGTTAGAGCAATGCTGACAGATCATCCCTTTCTAGGCAGTTTCTTCCTTATGTGAAATGAGATTAACTATTTCCCTTTGCTTCTGAGTATGCCCAATACATTTTTTTTATGAACTTGTTTCTGACTTGCAGTCAGCTATCATGCTGTTCTTCTATCATATCTCTGCTTCACTATATCCCTTCATCTGGCCCTATACACATAACTGCATGCCCTCCAAGTCTTCCTGCTCTTCCTTTAGTGGACATGAGTTCCATCTTAACCCCCATTCTGGTTATTCTGAGCACTGGTTGGTTGTTTACCACTTATTTTAAAACATTATTTAAAATTATATAAAAGTATAAATATCCTATATGTAATATATCTTATATCCATACCTGGCAATGCTCAGAAGTTATGACTGAGTCTGCATTCAGGAATTTTTCTGAGAATAATTTCTGTTCTTTAGGAACATTTGGGATGTCAGGAATCAAGCCTGGGTTGGCCAAGACAAGTACCTCACCCACTGTACTATTTTTCTAGCCCCATTTCACGTATAATTTATATAACCTTTTTTAGAGCTGATTTGGCAAGAGTGAAATATAGGGGTGGGTGTCATCATATTAGACCCCCTCATTTCACATCTGAAAATTAGTAAACTTGTAGCCCAGACTTACCAAATGAAACATTTACTAAATAAGATACTCATTTGTATGGACTTGTTAGCCAACTTCATGAAATTCAGGGTGAAAAAACAAGTACAAATCCTGTTACTGCAAGAATACAAAATTTCCATCTCTTGAAATTTATAAAACTATGTTAATTTGCTTTTAAATATATAGTGTAAGTTATTTTTATGTGTTTTTCTCAAGAGTAAAAAGTCAATCATTTGAGCAATGTTTAATTCCTGTTATTTTAGCTTGCATTATTAGGTACATAGGAAACACTTAGATAATTTTATTTTATCTTTACAATTACATGACGAGATGACTTCATCTTAGTGCCCTGTTCTACCCCAATTGTAAAGTACAATATCCAGAGACCAGAAAGATAGCATAGGCTTTAAGGTGTTTGCCTTTCATCTTACCAACTCCAATTCAGGTTCCACAGACTACATAAAGTCCTTTGAGCACCTCTAGGGACCACTTACACACACAGAGCCAATAATAACTCCTGAGGACTGCCAACCCCCTTCCACCCTCAATATAATATTCAGTATTGAATACTTTTCAGGGAAATCAATTGAAATGTGTAGGGAGAGCAAAAGATAAGCATTACTATACATGTGACTCATGAGTTCCAGTTTCATTCTGTTACCATTTCTAGCCAATAATTTATATGATCTTGTTCATTATTTTTTTAAAGGATCTTGACATGCATTATGAACCTACAGACACTGCTGCTATGGCTCGAACATCTAATCTGAATGAGGAGCTTGGTCAGGTAAGCTGAATTTTTGTTCTTGCTATGTATGATTAGAAGTCAGCAATTGGTGTGATTTCTGTTGAACATGGCAACTTCAGATGAACTGATACTTTGTAGTTCGTATTATTAGAATTGACAGAATACTTGTTAGTACATAACTCTCATTGTGTGTCCGGGGGTGGGGGTGTTGGGACTACAACCAGTAGTACTCAGAGCTTACTCCTTGTTCAGTGCTCAGGACTCACTCTTGGTGGACTTGAAGGCCCGTGTGTGGTGCCAGGGATTAAATTTGAATCAGCCACTTGTTAGGGAAGCATCCTATCTACTGTTCTATTTCTCTAGCCCCATAGTTTCAATTTTTCTCTTTTAGTAAGTATAGTTTTAAAAATAGTATTGAAAATATCTTTGGGGGCCAGAGAGACAGGATGGAAGTAGGGTGTTTGCCTTGCATGCAGAAGGATGGTGGTTCGCATCCTGGCATCCCATATAGTACCCCGAGCCTGCCAGGAGCTATTTCTGAGCGTATAGCCAGGAGTAACCCCAGAACTCTGCCAGGTTTTGCTTTCAGGATACAGTACTGGATAGACTATAGTCCCGCAATACAGAATCTTATTTGTATGTAATATATTAGCTGGTCGTGTTTTTTGTTTTTGTTTTGGGGTCACATTTGTGGTGCTCAGGGATTACTCCTGGCTCTGTGCACAGAAATCACTACTGGCTCAGTGGACCATAAGGGATGCCTGGGATCAAACCCAAGGTCTGCCTTAAGCAAAGCAAATTTCCTACCTGCTGTGCTTTGGCACCTTATATGAGCTGTTTTTAAATGCAAACTTATGGTATTATAGTTTTACAGACCTTTGTGGCTTTTGTTCAGAAAAAGAATTAAAAATTAAAGTTTTAATTTAAAAGCTGAAGTTCTATAAGTTGACATATAATAAGTTATACAGAAATTTAGTTTTATAATTATACTATGTCTTCATATGTTAATTAGTAATGCATATTATCTGAGAAATTATTTTTATTTTATTTACATTTTATAGTTGTTATTTTTTAACTATTTTCTGAAAAACATTTAGGTAAGTGTTATCTTTTTTCAAGGACTGGAGAGATAGTACAATAGATAGAGCATTTGCCTCACATAGTATTGACAAGGGCTTAATCCCTGACACCCCTTTGGACCCCAAGCTCACCAGGAATGACGACCCCCCCCCCAAACAAACGAAAATGGAATTTTTCTTTTTCTTACCAGTTTTGATACTACTTGAATCTAATTGCACAGATTATCATCAATCCTGTAGTTTTAATATTAGGAAACAGTGATAAATGTTTTACTGCTTGCGTAAATGTTAAGTATCACAGCAGTCTCTTGCAGATTTTGACCAAATGAGAATAATGTTTTATAGTTCTCATGGTTGTATTATTTCTAGAGTCTCTAGATGTTTTTTATTGAAAATAATTACCTAATCTTCTTTAAAAGAGCATGTTTTTGAGTGTGGAAGACAGTTAATAATATTCAGTTTTGTTCCTGAAATGTAACAAAATGAAATGTACCATTTTAAACCTTTATAAGGTACTCTAAAACTAAAGTATCTATCATAAAAGTAGAAGCATTTTGAATTTTGAATGAGAAATTTTAAACTTCTTTTAGGTAAAATACATATTTTCTGACAAGACTGGAACTCTGACATGCAACGTGATGCAGTTTAAGAAGTGCACCATTGCTGGAGTGGCTTATGGGTGAGTGTTTTGCTTTTCATTAGAATATAAGCTACAGGGGGCCGGGCGGTGGTGCTGGAGATAAGGTGCCTGCGCTAACCTAGGACGGACCGCGGTTCGATCCCCCGGTTCCCCATATGGTCCCCCGTGCCTGCCAGGAGCGACTTCTGAGCAAATAGCCAGGAGTAACCCCTGAGCATCGCCAGGTGTGGCCCCCCCCCCAAAAAAAAAAGAATATAAGCTACAAAGGACATAGTGATGGTACAGTGGGTAGAGAGTTAGCCTTGTAAGCAACCAACAAAGGTTCAATCCCCAGCATCCCAGGGTGTCCCGAGCCTGCTTGGAATGAGCCCTGCATGCAGAGCAAGGAGGAAGCCCTGAGCACAGCTGGGTATGGACCCAAAAACAAACAATAAATAATATAACTGTATATTCAATTAGTGCAAATTGGTTCAGTACATTTGGGGAGATCTTACTAGGAAAGTTTGAGTTGCTGTTTGTTGTTGTTTTTTTTAATAATTTGGTATTAATTTTTTTTCCCACCAGTGAGTTGTGACAGGTTTCTCCCAGTGGTGTGTGAGTGTTGGGTTGCCAATAGTTTCACTCAATCTCTGTACTACGGTTCAAATACGCTTCCTTCTTCAGTGCCTTATATGTAGTGAGAGCATGTGATAGGAGTGTACAGCTTGTCCTGGGAAGTTTTAAGTTAAAGAATTGTTTCCAAGCTAGAGCAATAGTATTACCTAAAGGGCGCTTACCTTGCATGCAGTCAACCTGGCATGCCATATGGTCCCCTGAATCCTGCCAAGGTTGATTCCTGAGCACTGCTCTTTTGGGCCCTCCAAAAGACAAAAAGAAAAAAAAACAATGCATGTTTTTTTTTTTGAATGTTTCTCTTTCAGTTTATTCCCCTTTTATCATCTGTCCTCTCTGTAGTATCAATTTGTGTTGACAGGAGGAAAGTAAAATTCTGACTTTTGGTAGATAAGAGTACCATCAAAAGCTTATCAGGAGTCTTGGAGATAGTAGGGCACTGGCCTTGAATGCGGCTGCTAGATCCCTACCCTAGAACCAGGAGTAACCCTTAAGCATTGGTGAGTGTGGCCCAAAAACAAAGGGGAAAAAGTAACTTTTCACACTCTTTATGCTGCTTACTCTTTTTTAAAACCCTACTCTCTAATTTCCTTAAACTATTCTTGTTGATGATCAGGATATGATTTATAGGTACAGTGTTGGCTTTGCATATGGAAGACCCTGAGTTCAATCCCACAGCAAAAGAAACTTTTTAAAATACATACATATATATGTATATATATACACACACATATATAGATATATAATTTGGGAGGGGGGTGTTTGGGCTACACCTGGCAGCACTCAAAGTAACTCCTGACTCTGCACTCAGAAAGCACTCTTGGCAGACTTAGACTCTTGACCATATGGGTTGCCAGGGATCAAACCAGGACCGACTGCATGCTAGGCAGACCCCTACCTGCTGTGCTATTGCTCCATCCCCTCTATAATGTTATTATTGAAAAACTCCCATTTATCTCTAACTACTAAGTATACTTAAATTGTTCCAAAGTTCTCTTTTTGAAATTCTTTATAGGGTCATTTTATTCTTGGTGGGTGAGTAAAGGGTCATTTTTGTTGGCTTTTGTCAGCTTGAAGTATAAGACCTTATACCTCTTGATACTGTTAACTTTGCTTGTTTCTGTGTAAGATGATATTTAATTTTTACTTAAATTAAAACAGTGCTTCAAGTTTTTGTCTTTGTGAGATTTTTTTTCTTTTTTCACATAACCTTTACCCCAAATTGGGCATGATAAGTAACAGAATAAATGGATTTATACACCTTATTAAGAATGGTGATTGTTTGTAGAGATCAGTTTCGTTTGAAAGGCCTTTGTGCTTGAACTTAGTAAATGATTTCACTAGTCTTTCTGTAAGTTGTGGAAGCCATATCCATTGGGGGTGCAGGGTTTCACTCCCAGTAGTTCTTGAAGGGGGAGCACTGGGTTCAAACCCATATGTGGTTTTTTACTCTACAGATGTAAGACATATACTGTACTACTTAAGCCGTAAACTAGGGCTTCATGAGATTTTTTTAAAGTAACTTTTCTACAAAATTGCTTACTGTAGGGAATAAGCCAGTTTTGCCACAGTTAAATGAACTCTAGCAATGAATAACAAGCATTATGGTCAATGGCCAGAATTCTAAAAACTGCATATATTCTGGGCTGCAATCCTAAGTAACAACTTTGTCGATAATTTAGGCCATACTGTTAGAATGAATTAGTGAGCCAGATATGACATAACACATTACAGCCTCAAAATTTAAAAAAGAAGAAAATAATCCTATTAAGCATATTAAAGAACTTTTCATGTGAGCAACTCATTTAATCATTATTAAAAACATTTTTAATGTTTGCCTTTAAGTAAAAAAAGGGAAGGCTCCTAAGAGAAATATTTCTATATGAATACAGAATGTGGATTACTTTACTTCACAATATGTTGTTTAATAATATTTTTGCTGAAGGAAATCAGCAGCTGTTTCACGGCTGTGAAGATGGGCCAAAGAGATAGGATATTAGGCAGAGTGTTTGCCTTGTATATTGTCAGCCTTGGTACCCTTGAATGCAAAGCTATGAGTAAGACCTGAACAATAGTGGTGTGGCCCAATAAATAAATAAATAAAATAATAAGACATAGCAGACAGTTCCTATGGGAGCCTCAGAATTCTCCAAATGGTTAGTCCCAAGTGTAGGTTTAGCAAACAAATTAATTTTACAGCTCACTGTGATTGACAGCAAACACTAGGTAAACATCATTTTTTATTTGCATACTACAAGGAATGCTCATTTCCTTCTACACATGTGGCATTCAACTAGGTGATACGGATATGATAAGCAAAATCTCACATCGTTCCATCTCTCCTCGATTGTATAGTCTAATTGGGAACTAGGAAAGGTTAAGTAACACTCCTACATACATATTAACAGTAGAGAGGTCTATAGGAGTCTACACTAGAGTTAATCTATTCAGAGGAATTAGGGAAGACTCCCTGAGAACTTGATGGGTGTAGCTGAGGTCTAAGAATAAGTTTGACTGAGTGAAGTGTTTACCAACAGATACTACTGGTACTGACTTGCAAAGTTGAGTAACCAGACAGCATGTACACATGCAGAGCTGTTTGAGCAGCGTCTCAGGAAAGTTCATACAGACATGATTAGTAATATGGATCACTTGCTGTCCATTTTCAGGAATAGTGCTCAGACTCTGCCAGGGATGGATCAGACCCTAGGGAAGGACCCAGAGCCTTGAGCAATGATTTTTAAGTTGCAATACTCCAGAAATATCTTCTGGTGTGAGATATGGGTTTGTTTGTCACCATTCTGGGCAGCTGGTATTATCTTGGAATAGAGCTTTGGTAGCAGATGTGCAATGAAAACCCCTCCATTGTGGCTCAAGAGAATTAGTTGGTGCTGGACCAGTGGCAACTAAGTACCATGGGCTTTAAAGAGGTGCCTTGAAATTAAGTTCTATATCATGGCCCATGTGCTGGAAGTGGAGTGGGGTAGACAATTAAGGAGTGAAAGGACTCGTGAAGATTTCAAAGCTGTTTATTGTATATTTGAAGAAAATATATGATTGAAAAACAATGATTTTTTTGCATTTGTTCTGAACTCTGCGTTTTTGGTACCTTACTTATATCTGATCTATGAAACTATGGTGAGGGTCAAATATAAAGAATAAAATGGGAGGTAAGAAAATATGTTTAGACAGTAGATATGGAATGTCCTTACAATGAAAAAAAAAGAAAAAGTAATTATAGGATATAATATAGGATATAGGATGAGGGTTGGTTAATGCTGTCTGTGGGGGCATCATCATTTTGCCAGATCAAATATATCAAATCAACTTGTTAGATAACCTAAAAACACCTCTTATTTATGTCAATAAAGCTAGAACAATTTAAAAATTTTGTTAAATATCTAAATGATACTGTGAAAGATATGTAACCCATTATGATCAAAATAAAAATTAAAAAAACTCAAAAAATATCTAAATAAAAGAAAACTTGCTCATTTATTTGTTATGGGCCCCTCTTGCTGAGTACAGGACTAGATGGTAGAAATGAAAATAATGCTTCAATCAAACTTTTCTAGTGCTCAAATGAGTTACAGGAGGAAAATAAAGTACACTTGGTAAACATTTTTGTTTGGGATAGAAAATGGTTTAATAAGTGAATTGTTGCTTAAGTGAATTTTTAAGATTAATTAAATTTTTAATTGTAGAATTGTAATTAACTGTACTTAATTAAACCTGCTTAAGGAATCAACTGTTCTAAAAGCAAATTTATTGCTGTTACTGTTTTAGATATTAGCATGTTTGTTTCGCTAAAAACATTCTTATTATATAATAGATAATTTCCTATCATTTCTAGCATATATTTAAATCTGAGTTCAAATATTTTCTCCTGAAAAGTGTTGGGGTGTGTGTGTGTGTGTGTGTGTGTGTGTGTAAAATAGTAAATTTCAAGAAGAGGAAATTAGTTATCCTGTTACTGAATCATTTTGTGAGCTTTAGTAGTATAAATCATCATGTTCTACTTATTATACTAACTGTCATTCTCTCAAATCAACTAAATGCTTGTTCATTTTCTTTGATTACTTCTATCTTTGAGGACTTCCCTTATTCATAATTTAAGTTCCCAACCTTCCTGTGATTGTTTATTCCTCTCTTTCTGTTCCTCCACTTGCTTCTGAAGCCATGTCCCTGAGCCTGAGGATTATGGCTGCTCTCCTGATGAATGGTAAGCTGCATGCACCTTCTATCTCATTTGTTCCTTTAAATGTTTTGCATTTTACTGGTTCCATTTTGTTAGACACACTAGACTACTTTGGAGACCAGCATTACCAGTCTGTTAGAATAACAGTGTATAAAATGAGGTCTGTTTAATATCCATGATTTCCTGTTGAAAAGCTGCTAGCTGTTTTACAAATATATAAATTTTGGGTTTAAATTCAAAGCTTGCTCAAGGCTTCCATTATATATTCCTGTAGTGAAGTCTTGTGATGCATGTGAATTCCTTGATTGGCTTGACATTCAGCTCCCACTCCAGCATTCTTGGACTTTCAGCTCAGCACTGCCACCTGCTGGCTCTCTTTGCACACTTAGTAGTGCTGCGAAAAGATCCTACTGAAACACATTCGAACCCTGGAAGTTTTATTAATTTACTGGATCTATTTAGGGATCAGAAAATAAAATGTCTGGGGGATAATGTTTAAAGATTATGATACTAGTTATTGGAACAATTTAATTCTAGAATTATTTAAATATTTAATATTAGAAGAATTAAAATTGCATTTCATAATTTTGTAAGATTTTAGAAATGTGTAGATTTGATTTGTGTTACCTTAATATATTCCTTCTAGAAATTTTTATATTCCAGTTAGAACAGTATAAGTTTATTTCTGTATTTTCAAAATTTACCCAATTTGGCGGCAAATCCAGTTTCAGAAAACATTTCTTTAATGGTGGTTAACAGCAGAAAATACTGTGACATTTAAATGGTCACATTTGGTTTTTGGGTTGCACATATAATTTATGAGTCAACTGTGTTTCCAACATGTATGTAAGTTCAGTAATATGATTTATTACTTTCCAACTGGAATCTTTTTTAATCAAGTAGGGCTTTGGTAACTATTTGCAGTAAGCCTTACAATACAGTGGTTAATGACCAAATTGTTTGGTTTATGTGGAACCCATGAGTCATGACACTTAAGCTAATGGCCTGGAGTGTCAGACTTTGTGACACCCACACACAAATGAATAGTGTTAAGGATTTTCTAAATGTGCCAAAGCACTTTAGAGGTTGGCACATAATTCAAGTTAGATAATATAGAAACTCCCTTTTAACTTTTTCCTTTGAGAATGTAGTCAAATTTTTATCTTTTTATTTGTTAAGGTTTAGTTAACCATGATATTTTAGACTAACAAATAGCACACTCTCTACCTGTATTCAAGACAAGCATTCTACTTTTCTCACTCATTGGCGTTGTCACCAATAGTTGACAATGTTGTCACCATAGTTGTCAATTGGCGTTGTCATTGGCGTTGTCACCAGTAGTTGACAATGTTGTCACCATAGTTGTCAATGTAGTTATTTCTTTAACTGCACTCACAATCTTTGTGGTGAGCTTCATATCATGAGCCAGTCCTTCCAGCCGCCATCTCTATTGTCTCTGAGCATTATTACAATTTTTATTTATTTATTTTATTTTTCTTAAAACCCATAGATGACTGAGACTATTCTGTGTCTATCTCTCCTTCTGACTTATTTCACTTACCACAATAGTTTCCATGTCCAACCATGTATAGGAAAATGTTATAACTTTATTTTTTCTAATAGTTATTCCATGATGTAGTATTCTATTGTGTAACTGTATCATAATTTCTTTAGCCATTCATCTCTTGTCAGACACCTGAGGTATTTTTTTTTTCCAGATTCTGGCTAATGTAAATAGATCTGCAATGAACATAGGAGTGCAGAGGACATTTTTGTATTGTGTTTTTGTGTTTCTAGGGTATATTCCTATGAGTGATAGTGCTGGATCATATGGGAACTCAATTTCCATTTTTTTGAAGAATATCCATATTGTTTCCAGAAAGATTGGATTAGATGACATTCTCACCAGTAGTTAATGAGAGTTCCTTTCTGCCTGCTTCCATGCCTGCACTGGTTACTTTTGTTTTTTGTTTTTTGTTTTTTTGTATGTGGTGCCAGTCTCTTTGGCATGATATTATACCTCATTGTTGCGATTTGCATCTTCCTGATTATTAGAGATGTGGAGCATTTTTTCATGATCCTTTTGGCCATCTGTATTTTTTCTTTGAGGAAAAGTCTGTTCATTTCTTCTTCCCATTTTTTTGTTTTTTGGTTTTTGGGCCACACCCGGTGACGCTCAGGAGTTACTCCTGGCTATTCACTCAGAAGTCACTCCTGGCAGGCACGGGGGACCATATGGGGAACCGGGGGATCGAACCGCAGTCTGTCCTAGGTTAGCGCAGGCAAGGCAGCACCTTGCCTCCAGCACCACCGCCCGGCCCCCTTCTTCTTCCCATTTTTTGATGGTGTTAGACCTCTTAGTAAGTTCTGTCAGTAGCTTGTATATCTTAGATGTTAGACCCTTATCTGCTATTGGCTATTGGGTGAATAGTTTCTCCCGTTTTGTGAATGGTCCTTGTATTCTAGCCACGGTCTCTGTTGAGGTACAGACGCTTCTCAGCTTAATAGAGTTCCATTTGTTTATCTTGCTTCCACCTATTTGGACAGTGATGTTTCAGTGACATTGAGTGTTTTGCCTACATTTTCTTCTGTATACCTTATAATTTCAGAACTGATATTAAGGCCTTTAACCCAGTTTGAGTTGACCTTTGTGTGTGGTTTTAGATAGTAGTCTGGTTGGTTGAGTGCAAAGCCAGGAGTAACCCCTTAGCATTGCCATGCTTTAATCCAAAACAAACTATAACAATATATATAGACACATATTCATACACACTATGTATATACACAGTCAGTAAACATGAGAGCCCAAGTTAAAACCTCGCTCAGCATCATTAGAAAGTAGGTGCTGTGTTACTTGTTATATTCTATAGAGACTTAAGAGCTATAAAGAATCTCTGGGCCATTAGTGGAGAAATCTGGACACTGAAAACGGGATCGGTGTTGGAGCATTTTTTTGAATATATCCAAAACTTAATCATGATTAATTGGTAACTCTGCAGTTCACCTAGATTAAAAACTTTTGTAAAACTCAAAAATGGGAACCTACATTTAGAGTGTAAGTTATCCCTGAAATAGTTAAGTGTGTTTTCTTTGTTTCTTCTTTCGTTAAGGTTGTAAGAGCAGCTAATACTTAGCTGATTCAATGCAGGTAGCAAGGGAGAAGTGGACTGGAAAGACACAACTTAGTGATCTCAGCAGCTGCTTCCCATTGCTTATATGTTGCCAATGAAAACAGGATCAGAAGCGTGATCCTTGGTGACTTCTATGCACCAAGTCCCTATCATCATCTTTATGCTGCTTGTCTCTTCAGGGATAAAGTAGAATGTGGCACAGTGTAAAATCTGAAAGTATTTTCCTCTCTAGCCATAATAAATTCACTTTTCAATGTGCTTTGAATTTCATTGAAATTCAAATATTTATTATATTAATATGTATCAAATTTCATATATGACTTGTGACCTGTATATATTTTATTTCACTGCTTGCTCATATTCACTGTAAATTGTCAAAATACACAAAACACATAAGTATTTAACATTTCAATATATGTAGATTATTTTACATATTTCTGATCACTCATATCTGAAGACAGTTTATAATGTACTAAGCCTTTCTCACATCCTCCTTTGACATTAAGATAATTGGATAGTGTTTGATATCTACTCTCAAGTATAGTCATATAAACACTTTACAGAGATAAAGTCTTTTCCTAAGAAATAGCCACTTAAGGGGGCTGGGCGGTGGCGCTGGAGGTAAGGTGCCTGCCTTGCCTGTGCTAGCCTAGGATGGACCTCGGTTCGATCCCCCGGTTTCCATATGGTCCCCCAAGCCAGGAGCGACTTCTGAGCGCATAGCCAGGAGTAACCCCTGAGTGTCACTGGGGGTCGCCCAAAAACAAACAAACAAACAAGAAAAAGAAATAGCCACTTAAAAAATAAAAAAAAAAGCCACTTATTCCCAGTTGGTATAATTTTCATGTTATTGCAAGTTCCATTAGTTAATATTTATATATACTTAGCTAACATAATTAATATATAGTTCCATGCTTTATTAAAAATTTACCATTGATGGGACTGGAGGTATAGGGTGTTTTCCCTGTACACGGCCAACCCAGGTTTGATCCCTAGCATTCCATATAGTCTTCCGAGCCTGCTCAGAGTGATTTCTGAGCATAATGCTAGGAAGTAACCCCTGGGCACTGCCAGGTATGATACAAACCAAAACAAAAAAATCTGACATTGTCTATATGGCATCAATATGAGAGAACTGGGGAAAGAATCTGTTTATTCTCCACATGCCTTTTAGTTTTTCAAATATTTTTATGGCTACTTTCCTTTTTTAATGATTATTGTGGAAAATGCAAATTTAAATAAAAATAAATATATCCATCTAGCCACTTGCTCAAATGAAAAGTCCTGAAGGCAAGATGTTGTAGTTCATCTACATTCCTCCCCTACTATTGAAGCAAATCCCAGATAACATTTTTTTTTTTCGGTTTTTGGGCCACACCCGGTGACGCTCAGGGGTTACTCCTGGCTATTCGCTCAGAAGTCGCTCCTGGCAGGCACGGGGGACCATATGGGGAACTGGGGGATCGAACCACGGTCCGTCCTAGGTTAGCTCAGGCAAGGCAGGCACCTTACCTCCAGCGCCACTGCCCGGCAACATTTTATATCACCTTTATTAACTTACTTAATTTATTTCTATATTATTTACTTACTTAATTTATTTCTATATTATTTTTATTTTATTTTTCATGATGGTTTTTAACTTTAGATGCTAGTTATTATTTAATTCTCTAGGGGAATTATCTTGATGTGTCTTCTGCTTAGTTATTTTACTCTGCCTTTTAATATCCCAACACGACTGGATACTACGATTTTCTGTCCTTTTTATTTCTCATTTCATTTTGATCTATAATTATATATGGAATGAGTGGCATTAATTTATTCTACTGCAACAGCCAAGCTCACTAAACAGTGTTCCATCCAGGTATGACTGTATAATAATAAGATCTAACACATCCAAATTAGTGTTAGTCTTCAAAGTGGTTTCCTTGACAGGTAATTTACTTACTATAGTGATGCAGCCATTTTGTAGTGTTTTCACAGCTTTTCTATTGTAATTATTTTCAGAAATTGAGCCAGACTGAAAAGCAGGTCACATTCCATCGGTCACAACTAGTGTCACAGCAATCGTGTTGAATAAAATCATTTGTTTGTATTCTTTGGCTTGAGTAGACCAGAGTCTGAATAACTTTTTCTTTTCTTAAGAATTAAATCTTCCTTTAAAGAATGTTGATTTGGAACCAGTATTGCCATTCAAAAGAGGAAATAGATGAGTTCAATTCCCAGCATTTTAAAATGGTAAAATAAGAGGGGTCATGACTAAGGGATGGGGGAGGCTGTGACTCATGGACTATGGTGGAGAGTTTTCAACCATGGTGATGGTACAGGTGCAGTTAAGTTAGAGACCAAAAGAATTAACATAGACACATTAGTAACCATGCTACCTAAATAGCCATAAAAACTCTTTGATTTTATACAGTTAACAATGCTTTTGTCTTCATGTGCGTACTGTGTAGCAAATCTTTATAGTTTGTACAGCAAATAGGGAAATTATTATATGGATTTAACCAGATGTATTCTGAATTTTCGTTTAATTTTTGCTAAGGCGATTTTTCCTTTGGTGTATCTGGAAATTACTCCTTTGAATATCTATTTTTAAATGAACATACAAGAATTATTTGATATTGTCATCTCCACATTTATAGGCCTCCTTACTTTGTTGTACTCTCTACCTTTTTACAGAAACATTATCATTTGTCTCCTTGTGAGTAAAAGTCATTAAAAACTTATTGGGGGGGGGTGGTCCACACCCGGCAGTGCTCAGGATTATTCCTGGCTCTACCCTCAGAAATTGCTCCTGGCAGGCTCCGGGGACCACATGGGATGCCAGGATTCGAAACACAGTCCTTCTACATGCAAGGCAAACACCCTACTTCCATGCTACTTCTCTGGCCCCCACTTAAAACATTTCTCTGAAAACTATTAGCAAACTGTTGGTGCCGGTTTCCATTTTGTGAGTTGTAACAAATACATATTGCTCTATCAACTGGGTTGAAATTATTACCTTAACCTTTTGTGTAATGGTTCTTATTTTTATATGACATGAGCTTCCTAATTCTGTTTACTTTTACCTAGAAAAGTGAACATTTTGGAGACTGAATTGATAGGGCGCTTGCCTTGCAAGCCTAGGGTGACCTGTGCTTAATCTCTCCACTAACTCTGCCTGAAGTGATCCCTGAGCACAGAGCCATCAACACTGCCAAGTGTGGCCCAAAAACAAACAAAAAAATTATAAACACATTTCAGAGAGGAGTGAGAGTTGTTTTGTTAGTCGTGTTTGATTTTATGATCTTGAGAATGAAGCTGCTTCTTGAGAAAAAGTTACCCATGCTAGAAACCTCCAATGACTATAAGCTGAACTCATGCAAACAGTCCAATTGCACCTGTAGACCTATCTGATTATAATAAAATTTGAAAAATACAAAATATAGTAACTGTACTCTGAGAAGTAAAAAAGTTACTGGTGAGATTAAGAGTGGAAAGTTCTTTATAAAAACATGGTCATTTATATATAAATTGTACTATGGATAATACTTGAAGTTTCTCTTTATCTAATAAGTAAGTAGAAAAAGTATTAACTTATATAAGTATAATTAGTGAATAGATATTAATAGTCGGGAAATCTTATAGAGCCTCCCAACTGAAACGACATTTTTAAAGAAATGGTTATACTTAGAGAAACATGTTTAATCCTTTGTTTGATTTAAGTAGTTTCAAACTGAACTTTCTCTGTCCACTTTAAATCTAGAGATAAGAGAAAGAGTGATAATGATGATAATATTTTTATTCTGACCCCTGGGGATTTTTAGGAAGAATTTCAAACTCTTTCATGATGGTAAATGCATTATAATATTTTAATAATTAATAGTCCTAGAGTCGAGGCCCGGGAGATAGCATGGAGGTAAGGCATTTGCCTTTCATGCAAAAAGTCATCGGTTCGAATCCCGGTGCCCCATATGGTCCCC
>PVKC010005909.1:21340-32296 GCA_004027635.1 Crocidura indochinensis | reverse complement strand
GCTCTTCCGATCTGAATAATAAATGGCAATATGGTAATAATATCTAGAGAAAATAGGGATGAGGGACAGGAGGACTAGTCCATGATAGGAAACTTGCCATAAAAAGTGGTGACTTCAGTTAGAATAGAGAAAGGTACATTATGACATTGGTAGTTGGAATATATCACTCTGGACAAGAACTGGATGCTGAAAATAGATAAGTGACATGCATGGTACCCTTTAATTAACAATATTGCAAACCACAGTGTCATAAAGGAAATTTTGCACACCTCAGTGTCATAAAGGAAAAGAGAGAGAAAAACACAAAATGCCTGCCCCTGACATAGGCAGAGGAGGGTGAAGGGGAAGGAAACAAGGGACATTGGTGGTGTGGAAAGTGCACTAGTGAAGGGTGGTGTACATTCTATGATTGAAACTCAACTATGAATAGTTTTGTAACAAATATGCTTAAATTAAAATTTATTTTTAAAATGTTTCTGGCACTCTATCATAATTCCTTTATGATAGATATATCATATACCTTTAATAATGTGCCGTTTTTGTTTTTGTGTGTATTTTAGTTTGGTATCTTGTAGCACACACTTAAGTGTGTGCTTTTTCCTTTCAGTGAAATCACTACTTTTCTCTGGAACACTGTTCTTGCTTTTAAAGATTGTTAAAAGGTTTTTCTCTTTTACCTGTTTCATCTCCATATTGTAGGGTTTCAAAATTTCAGCACATTTTGGTTATCAAGAGATACGTTTTGAAACGTTTTGCTTCCTTATTATCAGAAATCAAAGCATTTTTCCTCTAAAGGGTGTTCACTATCCAGAATTAAAAAACGATCAGTGGATTCAAAAACTGTATTTCATGGTGAATGTTACTTCACAGCTAAATCACTTAATCATAAGCTACAGGGGAAAGGAAACACAATTTAGAAACCAAAATACAAGAATTTATTTCATTTGAAAACAAATTATCTGTTTTTGCTCAAGATTTTGACAGAGACACTTTGATTCACCTTTTAAGCCTGTTGAAACATTGCCAAGAAAATAATTCTGATATAGACATTACTTATTTTTAAAACAACCCTTTTAAATATGAGGAAAGCTTTTCTCAAGAGGCTTCAGAATTTCAGAAACAGCAAAACGACATTGGCCTTTGTTTAAATAACCTCTGGATGCCACTATAACAGAATTAAATTGTTCTCCTTTTAATATCAACATTGGCAACTTTGAAATGCAATTGCTGGATTTAAAAATCAAAGAATTGTGGAGTTCGAAATTGAATGTCTTTGTGCTAATTTAGGAAGATTGGGGAACCCCAAATGTGAATTTAGTTCACAGCACAAGTGGTCTACTTTGAAAGACCTGGAGAAGAAATATATGTTGATTTTTAACAGCTGGAATAGTATTTCTGACTCATATAATCAACTAAAAAAAAACTAGCGTTTGCTTTTCTTTCCTTGTTTGGGCCTACATATTTATGTGAACAATCATTTTCAAGCATGAATCTTATCAAGAGTAAATTGAGAAATTGTCTCATCGATGAGAACCTGGAAGCATGCCTAACATTAAAAACAACATGCAAACCTGACTTACTCAAACTATCCAAGGAAATGCAAGGCCAATGTTCACATTAGTATTTGTGACTTTGTCAGTCATTGTCAGGATGTAATATTCTCTACATTGTAAGGCAAAATTTATGGAATTTAACGTTATCGATAAATAATATCGTTCTAAAGTTTTTGTTTTATTAGTTGTGTTATTTGTATCCTCCCAACCTATGTGGATATTTGCATGCAGAATATTCTCAATAAAAACTTTTTTGAAACTAAAAACAGTGTACCATCCTATACCATCCTATGTATTCTCGGTTTTAAAAATGTGGCTCTCGGGGCTGGAGAAATAGCATGGAGGTGGGGTCTTTGCCTTTCATGCAGAAGGACGGTGGTTCGAATCCCCGCATGCCATATGGTTCCCTGTGCCTGCCAGGGGCGATTTCTGAGCATAGAGACAGGAGTAATCCCTGAGCGCTGCCCCCCCAAGCCCCCCAAAACAGAAACAAAACAAAAAATAAAAATGTGGCTCTCAAAATAAATTTCAATCGTGGTTTTGGCGAGATTTGGCTCAGTTGAAAAAAAAAGTTTGTCTAGGATGTGAACTACTTTATGCTACATATGGGTTTGCAGGTGTACAACTCCCCGCAGGCAGCAGGGGGAGCTAGTTGGCAGAACCTGTTGGCTCAATTCAGCCACCAGCAGCCAAAGTCACTCAGGTGACTTTGAATGGATCCAAAGGGAAAACCTGGCTGGTGGGCCTGGGCTCATCAGATGCTCCCCCAAAGGATCCATGGCGAAGTCACAGTGCTCTGCAGCTGGCCAGGAAGGGTGAGCTGTGAGAGGAGAATCAGGTGCCCCAGAGCTGAGGGGAGTTTCTGCACCTTGAGCACAGGGCCAGGAAGATGCATCAATGACCTGAGCTCAAGCTTTGCATGCAGGAGACTTAGGTTTCATTCCCAGCATCACACCTGGTCCCCTCAAGGAATATGCAGGGTGTAGATCCTGAGCACTGCAGGGTGTGAACACCCCAGGAAGAAGCTGAGGGCAGACTGGGCTGATTGATGGAGAATTAGAACAAGGAGCCCTTGTTACAACTCCAAGAAGACAAGTATTTCCTTGGCTGCAAGAGCTTCAAGAAGAGCTTCAGAGGAGATGGAGGCCCCAGCCACCTCTCCTTGAACTGTGGTCTGGGAACTGGGAGGAAGTGTGTGTTGTTATAAACTCATAGGTGTAATCTGTTGTGTAGTAGCAGGAGAGAGGTGTAACCTCAAAGTGGAGAGTCTGGCTTCTGGAAAGCTGCTCTGTTGACTGTCAACCAGAAAGAGACTTCTCCTTCTCCTTCTCCTCCTCCTCCTCCTTTTCTTCTTCTTCTTCTTCTTCTTCTTCTTCTTCTTCTTCTTCTTCTTCTTCTTCTTCTTCTTCTTCTTCTTCTTCTTCTTCTTCTTCCTTCTTTTCTCTCTCTTTCTGTTTCTCTCTTTTATTTTGGGCCACACCCAACAATACTCAGGAATTACTTTTGGCAGTGTTTGGGATTGAACTGGGTTGACTGCATGCAAGGCAATTGCCCTACCCACTGTTCTATTGCTCCAGCTCCCCCTTTCTCTCTCTCCCTCCCTCCTCTTCCTCTTTCTCTTAGCCTCTCCCCCCTCTCTTTCTCTCTCCTTCTTTCCTCTCCCTCTCCCTTTCTCCCCAACCTCTCTCTTGATAAGGTCGGGAATTCCACACGCACCCCTTTAATGACTCCAAGAGGCAGAGGCCATGCAAAAGCAAGGCGTTTTATTATACAAGCATGCAGGGGTTCTCAACATGGCCTAACATAAGCCAGAAGAAGAGAGCCTCGAACCAGGTTTAACAAGTCTTTATATAGTTTTTCAGACAGTGGAAAATTACAGTATGGTGGTCCATTTCAGGGAGTACTGACACTTGACATTGCTCAGTTACATTTTTGCAAGATTTAGATAACCACAAGTCATAAGGTTGCAACAGTTAAAATGTATCTTTTGGTCAAGGGCAGGTTCTTGGGATTTAGGAAGGGGTGGGTCCAGGGCATCAAGGGCGAGTCCTCGGGAAGCTGCAGAGAAAAATTATTTTATTTCTTTTACCTTTCACTCTTTCCCCACTCCGCCCTCTCTCTCTCTCTCTCTCTCTCTCTCTCTCTCTCTCTCTCTCTCTCTCTGTTGTGATGATGCTCAGGGGTTACTCCTTACTCTGTGCTCAGAAATCACTCCTGGTGGTGCTCAGGGCATCTATGAGATGCCAAGAATTAAACTCAGGTTGGCTGCATGCTCCCTGCTGTGCTCTCTCCGGCCCCTAAGACACATGCACTCTCACTCTTTCTCATATTTCCCCTCCCTCTCCCTCATTTCCTCTCTCCCTCCTCTCCCCCTCTTCCTCTCCCTCTCACCCTCTTTTCCTCAATCCCTCATAATGATGCTCAGGGGTTACCCCTGATTCTGCTTCGTTCAGGAATCACTCCTGGCAGTACTCAGAGGACCATATGAGGTGCTGGGGATTGAACTCTGGTCAGCTGTGTGCAGGGCCAGCACCCTCCTGCTGTGCTATTGCTCCAGCCCGGGAGACCCTCCATCTGTACCTCACTCTTTCCAGCTGCCTGTCTGGTGCTGGTTTCTTATCTCCTTTCAATGTTGTGTCATACACAGACCTTGGTTGTAGTAAACTCAGCAATTTCCTAAGCAGTTTTGTGAAAAGATACAGGGTGAGTTGAGAGGCAGTGCTCAGGGGGTTGTTCTGGCATTGCCTGTGAAGTTGGAGATGGAGCCTGGGCCTCCTACATGCATGGCCTGAGCTCAGGTTTTGAGCTCTTTCTCTGGCCCAGAGCGCTTTCCTTTTTTCTTTAACTTTTTAATTGAGGCAGAATTTACAGTGCTGTTACTCATACATTTCATGCATCTATCACTCCCACCACCAGGGAGCCTGTTTCTTCCACCAGAGTCCCTGGCACTCTTCCTCTCACTCACTCAAATGTAAGCTCATAGACAAAGTTGTCAGTTCTATGCTGAGTATTGAGCTAAAGTGCATTTAAAATTTTGTTTTTATTTATGTTTTACCATATATACACGATTATAAGCCGACCTCCTTAATTTTACCCTAAAAAGAGGGAAAACTTAGTGACATGAGTATAAGTCAAGGTAGAAAATGTAGCCGCCACTAATAAATTTCAAAAATAAAAAAATATATCCAAAGCAATTACAATAATTGAGGAATCTCAGTAGGTTAAATGTTTTTTCAATATTTATTGCTAAAGAAAAACTGTAAACTAGCAACAATAACGTTAAAATTTTAAATAAAGTGCAGAAAACAGGTAATCAAGCTAAATCACAAAGGTTTAAATCCTTTAAAACTGGATTCCTCCTCCTCAACATTTGTATGCCCAAACTGTATCTGATGTGAGGGTATCAGCATAGACATTGTCATCATCACTGAGTTCACAAATATCATCATCACTGCTGTCGGTCTCATACAAAGCGCAGAATATTGTGGGTTAAATAGTTCAGTGCTATACAGTTCAGTTCAGCCGCCTACCTCTTCAGCTCATCTCTGAGTTGTGGACTGAGCTAAAGCACCATCCTCTCCAGCAGGCAGCAGAAGACTACTGGAGACTACATGCATTTGATTTGGTGCACATGCACTGAATCAAATAACCTGTATGACCCAAGTATAAGCTGAATTCAGAAATCTAGGCTTATACTTGCATATATATAGTATTTATTTTGTTATTTGAGCCACACCCAGTGGTGCTCAGGAGTGACTCCTGGCACTACACTCAGAAGTTACTCCTGGCAAGTTCAGGGGACCATATAGAATGCCAGGGATCAAACCCAGATTGGCCTCATGCAAGGCAAATATCCTACCCACCATGCTATCTCGCTGGTCCCCACTGAGCACATTTTTTAAATGCTATCTTGATTAATTGAAGTGCTTAACAACACTTAACAACACTGTTAATGATGACTTCACAAAGACACTTTTTAAAAAAAATTAACAGTGAGATATTCTTGATACAAAGCATTATTGTATAGGACCAGAGCAGGATAGGGCATTTGCTTTGCATTTGGTCGTCCTCGGTTCAATCTCTGGCATTCCATGTGGTCTCTTGAGCACCAATAGGTATCCCTGAGCAGAGTCAGAAGTACCCTTAGCACTGGGTGTGCCCACCTTAAAAAACAACCAAATAAAGAACATTATTGTAAAATGTATAAAAGTAAGTTACTCTGATTTTTTAAATTAAAATCAGGACTGTGAGATAGTATAGCAGGTAAGGCACTTACTTTGCATATGTCTGACACAGGTTTTATCCCCGACACTGCATAGGATCCCTCAGGCACTGCCAGAAGTGACCCTATGAGAACAGAGGCAGGAATAAGCCCTGAGCACTGCTGGAGTAACCCCAAACCCAAATCAGCCTTTCTGGGATACTTTGTGCAAAGAGAAGAACAGATGTCGCCCATGGGCTGTGGCTCCATGAAAATATCCTATTCCTGCTCATGATTGTTCGAAAGGCTTAAGGGGCACTGTAGGCAGAGTGGGAAGAAAGAAATGGGATACATCAGCACAGCATCCCCCCTCCAGGGCCCTGACAGGAGGAAATTGACAGCAAACATGGTAATCAATTAATTAATTTCCATTAATGAGAATGTTATGGAGAAAGTAGACAAGGTAGACGTTTCCCATGGTGACCACAAACATGGGGCCATGAACCAACACACACTGTCGTTCTGGAGGTCAGAGTCTAGAATCAGGGACTGTATTTCTTCTAGAAGTTTCCAGAGAAGAAACTTTGCAGTTGAAGCTTCCAGAAGCCCCCCACTACACCTTCTGTGAGCTCATGGTCTTTTTTTGTAGTACCTAGAACCCTTCATCTGACTTCTCTTTGTCACCTCCTTACCTAATTGATAAAGGAGGAGAATGGGGAGAGTGGGTATCCCAGGTTCAAAACTGTATATTGATCATATGGACTCTCAGTTCTAGAGAAGAGGACACAGTGTGATCCCCCATGAGATCACACAGGAGTCCCACTGGGGAACATAGGGGATATTCAGGACTGTGGGAGGTCCCTTTGTAATCACAAGAGAGTGGGTGCCCCTGGTCCTTACTATGAACTGTGATGTCTTGTTCAGATAATTCCAGATGTTGGGAGTAAACAAAAATCACCCCATCCTCAAGTGAAGACTGTAATGTCCACTAGTGCAGAGCCAGGAATATCCCCTGAGTACCACCAGGTGTGCCCCTCCCTCCCAAAAAAGAGAAATTCTGCAGCATTTCCTAATAAGGAGGGCTCTTTGGCTTAAAATATTATGTGGAGTTCATGTTTGCTGTGGCCACAGGGCATCAGATTCCACCAGATGTCAAGGTCACATAATCTCGAGTCTTGGTTTATGTCTTTCATGGTGGCACCTTTCCTCTTCTGGGCAGGAAGTTGTCAGATCACAATGGCCAATTGTTATGTGACTCAGAGCTGTGACACAACCACCATATCACCAGCCTCTCTAGTGCTGTTGACTATTGTAGTGTAGATGCAAAAGGAATCCCAAGAGTCATATATGTCAATATGTTGATATGGCAGTTATGGTCTGCTCCCACACTGAGACTGTGGTGCTAATGACTTAACAGAACATGGTGAGGGGAGAGGTTCCCAAAAGGCTGACAGCCTCTTCAGTTAGCAGCTGCTTGGTCTGCTTGGTAAGAAATCCAGCTGCCTCCTGTGGAGAGAGTCTTCAGAGCTAGATAACCCTCTGTGAAAAGAAAGGGCATAGGCTATACCACTGATGGACTAGACTATTTTATTTTGCTTTTTGCTTTTGGGGGGCTACACCAGATGATGCTCAGGAGTTATTCTTGGCTATGTGTTCAGAAATTGCCCCTGGCTTGGGGGACCATATGGAATGCCAGGGGATCGATCTGTGGTCTGTCCTAGGTTAGTACATGCAAGGCAAATGCCCTACCACTTGCGCCACTGCTCCAGCTGCTGATGGATTAGACTTGGGAGGGAAAAAATCATATTAGAATGTTCTGGACCCTGAAGCTATCTTGAAATATTCTGAAGCCCTTAGAGGTAAAGCCATCTCGGAATATTCTGGAACTCCCAGAGGAAAAGCCATCTTGGAGTCCTTAGAGGCCAACTCATGAGGCAGAGGAACCTGGAGCCAATTGAGTCCAACTTAGTATAAGAAGAAAATGGGGATGGTAGTTATAAGTCTCTCTGGCCAGAAATGAAAACTTCATTTGTTACCCTGACAGAAACTGAAGACTTCAGTCAGAAATCTCTCAGCTACTAATTTTGTACTATTTGTGAAGCATTTGCATTTCAGGCAAGCACTGTCATAAACAAGATGGCCTGATTCACTGAATCCTTGAATTTGTTTATATACCCATTCAAAAGGTTGAAGAAAGATCTCTTACTGTCATATTTTTCATCATTCATGTCAGCAGATATTTTTATGAAGCGGTTCAGTGACTGCTTCCTCATACTTTACCTATTTTCTGTTTTGGAAAAACATATTCTGTCATCCTGCTGAGTTACTCAGAAGCCTCTATGGACAAGTGCCTCAGGGATGTCTGTCCAGAAAGGCATGAGTTCAAGAGGTTAGATCACTTGACTCATTTGACCCCCAGCTCACCTTTGGTCTTGTTGTACCTCAAAAAAAAAAAAAAAGATGGTGGCACTACAGGGTGGTGCCAGTGAACCCAGCTCTAGTTTTGTCTCATTTGTGCTCATCCCTTTCTGGCACTATAGAGTTTCACATCCAACAACTGGAGACTTTCCCTCTGTATTTCCAGATTTTAGTCAAGTTGGGCTACAAGCAAGAGCCACAAAGGTGTCCTAGTGCCTGCCCTTTCTCCTTACCTCTTCACCAAGTCCCACTTCAATCATCCCTCCACAATATTGGTCATTCATCTCTTATCTTGAGGACTCACCCCATAACTAACCCCAGAAAAAGTTATTCATTCAGTTTCTTGTCATTTCTCACTTTATTATAAGCAATGCTTCCCACCCCTCCTTTTCCATAATACTCTTAGAATGAGCTGTCTAGGAGTCAGAGAGATAGTAAAGGGGTTAATACACTTGTCTTGCATATGGCCAAACACAATTCTATCCCCAGCACCACGTATGGTTCCCTAAGTACCACCAGGAATGACCGCTGAGTACATGACTAGGAGTTAGCCTTGTGTACCCACTATGGGCCCCCCACAAATATGAATAAAATGAAAAAGTGAGCTGTCTAAAACATATGTCCAACCTGTATTCTTTTGTCATCTTCACACTCAAGTCCAAACAGGCTCTCTTCCTGGGTATTCACCATTCCAGGAATTGACACAGAGAACATATCTGTGAGTGCAACTTTAATCTTTTTTTCCAAGTTTTCAGCTTTTAGACTTTCTCCAGGAACCTCTTCCCACATCATGTGCTCTGAGAAGACATGCCCAGCTTCCACCACTCACACTCAACAGAATTACAAGTCCCTGTTCCAGGCTCTTGCAAAAACACTTGGACTCAACACAATCCTTATCCCTCTCTGACCCAGGTTGCAGTCTGCCAACCTCCAGTTTGCCAATTCTTTATCTTTTTGTTTGTTTTGTTTCAGTTTAGTTTGGTTTGGTTTTGGGGCCACACTCAGCAGCGCTCAGGAGTTAATCCTGGCTCTGCACTCAGAAATCGCTTCTGGTAGGCTTGGGGGACCATATGGGATGCCAGGAACCAAAATCTGGCTCTGTCCCAGGTCAGCTTTATGCAAGGCAAACACCCTGCTGCTGTGCTATCATTCCAGCCCTTAATTCTTTATCTTTGTTTCTGATTTCTCAGCACCTTGCCATGCAAGAGCTTGGAATAAGATAGTGAGTCCATAAATATGTGTTGAATGAACTGCTGACCTCTCGACTCTTTCATCTTAAACTCTTTGTAGATTCAGATTTCCCCCTCCTGTCCCTTTCTCCCCCACACTCTACTGAACATGCTGTGTCTATGTAGGTGGTAGCACCCCAGGGCAAAGTAGTGAGCTAGCCACATAAAGCTCTCACAGGGTCTGAATTTTCTCAACGGGAACCATGTGTTCCAACATAGAAATTTTGAGTTGGTTTTTTCCCAGGTTATTTTAGGGAACTCTCATCTCCTACTACCAAGGCTGTGTGCAGAGTGTGATTGTCCAATCAGTGCCAAGGAATTAAGTTGAAGTCAGAAATTGCTGAATGATAAGAAAACTCAGGCAAGAATTTGTCCAGATTTCTAGCAAGTTTCTGGAAGATGGTGATCTTATATCCAAAGAGTATAGCTTAGAGAGCTGGGATCAAGATCACTTGGCCAGTTCCTGACCTTGGCCGTGAATTTGACCTGCATGGAAACACTGCAGCCTTTATTCTGAGTGGATAACAATCACTCCTTTCTTAGGAAGTCCCCAGAGTGCCCAATAACAAATGAAATTTCCAATGAAAGGCATTTGACATCCAAGCACTCATAGAACTCCACCAATGGAATAAATAAGTCTAGAATGAAGTTCTGTTAAAAAATGATCAGACTTAAGCACCAAACCCAAAGTCAGTGACACCAGAATCAATACCTAATCTACAACAAGCTATACACAAAGGATACCTCATACACTAGAAGTCCATGGGGACTAAGGGGGGAGTATGGGAAGCATGCTGGGAACAGGGATGTAGGGAAAACAACAACACTGGTGGTGGGAATGGCCTTAATTCTTTGTCACTATGTACCTTAATATTATTGTGAAAGACTTGTAATTCACTTTGATCACAATAAAATTATTTAAAAAATATTACTATAGATGCCAGAGCTATAGAACATCAGGTAGGATGTTTGCCTTGCATGCAGCCAACCCAGGTTTGATCCCCAGCATTCCATATGACCACCAGAACCTGCAAAGAGTGATTTCTGAGTGCAGAGCTAGGAGTAACCCCTGATCACAGCCAGGTTTAGCTCCCCCAAAAAATTACTATAGATTTCTACCCTCATACCAGAATTCCCCCCAGTATGTGTTGTTTAAACATATCAATCAACTTGTTTTTTTTTTTTTTTTTAGCAACCTGGAGTAGATACTGCCTCATCTAGGATGTGGGGTAAATATAGGCAATGCCTCATGCCTGGTCCTTCTCAGGAATCTAGTCCAGCCTCTTCTGTGCTGGATAAACCAGTGTCAGTACTTGTACTAAGCACCTTAACCCCTGTACTATCTCTCTCTGACCCCACATTTTATGTTTTTTTTTTTTTTTTTTTTTTATCAAGCCAGAGGGAAGATGATGTAATCAGCAAAAGGATACAGGGATACATAGAGCATACCAGTAATTCTCAATGAACTACATCCATGAAAGCAGGTCCTGGGATAAGTGATTTCATTCACCACCAGCAGGGATTCTTTTCTCATCAACGCTATGTTGAAGTGGCA
>PVKC010005909.1:0-21240 GCA_004027635.1 Crocidura indochinensis | reverse complement strand
TTGAAGACAAGTACGGACAAGCACATTCCTAGCTGCTAGCAGGGTGGATTGGAGGCTATTTGTTTGCAACCTCAGTGTCAAAGAATTCTGTTCTCATCTCCAAGAGCCAGTAAAATCAAGCGTCAGCTCTAGGAAATAGAATCCGACCGTCCTCCCTTATAACCTTTCCCTGTTTCACAAATGATGCCTCAATGATTGTCACAGAAAATAAAAAGATTTAAAATATGGAAAAGAAAAGAATTTTGTTCATTTGTGATGAATGGTACTATTGAAAATAACCTGAAGGGGCCGGGCGGTGGCGCTGAAGGTAAGGTGCCTGCCTTACCGCGCTAGCCTTGGACGGACCTCAGTTCGATCCCCCGTGCCCCATATGGTCCCCCAGGCCAGCCAGGGGCAACTTCTGAGCGCATAGCCAGGAGTAACCCCTGAGCGTCACTAGGTGTGGCCCAAAAACCAAAAAAAAAAAAAAAAAGAAGAAAATAACCTGTATATAGGGGGCCAGAGTGATAGTATAGTTGGGAGGGCATTTGCTTTGCTTGTAACCAAGCTCGGCTTATTCCCCAGCATCCCATTTGGTTCCTTGAGCCCAACAGCAGTGATTTCTGAGTGCAGAGACAGGAGCAACCCGAGTACCACCATATGTGGCCCCAAACACAAATCTATATACCTGCAGTTCACCTGCTCAATGTGTACACTTAATGAATTGTATCAAGGTGAGGAGTGGGGGGGGTGCTAATATTGAACAATGTTAGGTATTTCTGTGTATTATGTGATTGGTTCACATAAAACAACATATAGGGATCTTTGTAGTTTATGCACCCTTCACGAAATGAACCATCACCCAGTCACCCATCTGTGCAATATCACTCATTGACTGTTATAACATCTTTGTCTTCTGAAAAATAAGCCCCAAGCCCATGAGCCATTTATCTCTGTTAGATGTCACCCAGCTATTACCCAAAATAAAGACATTACCCCAATTTCCTCTTTTCTTTTCACCAAACCCTTTGATATATAAAAGTACTCCTGGATCTCACCGGATTCCCTTGCCAGTTGAATTGGTACTGAGAATAAAGAAAGGCCAGTTTTACTTGGCATGGAGAGTCAGCAAGCTGACTCCATGATTCTCTCCTGACTGACTTGATTTATTATTTGTGGCTACCCATCTTCAAACTTGTCTACATGGAGTGAAAATATGGTGTATAGGGTGATTTCACAGTGTGGAGTGAATTCACAACTGGCACCTGAAATTTTACCTACCTTCTATGCTGCCCAACTTCCACCAACTGCCTGATTCTAAGCCATCACTAATCTATTTTCTGAATTGTTTTGTTTTGTCTTGTTTTGGGGCCAAATCTGGCAATGCTCAGAGCTTACTCTTGGTTCTGCACTCAGAGTCACTCCTGGTGAGTTTGGGGATGCTTATGGTGAGTTTGGGATCATATGGAATGCAGGGGCTAGAATGGTCACATGCAAGTCAAGTGCTCAACCCACTGTACTATGGTTCTGACCTTTTTTTTTATTTTGGTTTCTGAGTTTTGGTCACACCCAGAGGCGCTCAGGAACTATTCTTGGCTCTGTGCTCAAAAATTGCTCCTGGCAGGCTTGGAGACATTATGGGATACTGAGATTTGAAACATCCCATCCTGGGTCAGCTGCATACAAGGTAAATGCCCTACCACTGTGCTATCTCTCTGGCCCAGTAGTTCTGACCCTTAATCTACTTTGTTTCTAGATATTTCACTTTGAGTTTCACATGTATAAAATGATAGGCAATGTGATTTTTACAGCTAAATTATAAAAAATATTATCTTTTTTTTTTTTTTTGCTTTTTTGGGGGGGCCACACCTGGGATGCTCAGGGGTTACTCCTGGCTATGCACTCAGAAATTACTCCTGGGGGACCTTATGGGGTGTCAGGGGATCAAACCATAGCCCTTCCTAGGTTAGCGGGTACAAGGCAAATGCCCTATCACTTGTGCCACTACTTCAGTCCTGAATATGATCTTTTCACTTAGCCTAACATCTCATCCACTTTGTACCATATACCAACCATTCTTTTCTTATAGCTTAATGATATTCTATGATCTAGACAGGTTCATTTTGTATCTACAACTCATCGAGGGGTATTTGGGTTGTTTCTATGTGTTGATTGTAATCAGTCATACCTCTGTGAAAATCTTAACTCAAATTTCAGTACCATCATACTATTGCCATTGCTTTTGGGTATATACTTAGAAGTAGACTGGCTGGATCATTTGGTAAACTGTTTATGCACCTGTGGATCTCCCAGGCAGGTCTTAACCATTGGGCATTCCCACCAAGAAAGACAGAGTGAGGATCCTGATATATTTGAAACATCTTCATCATTCATATTAGAGCCCACTCAGGATTACCAGAACCAAGGGAATGAAACTGCTGATCTATTAGCAATGTCTAATTTTAAAACTCCCTATAAAGACTATTCAACTCTACATACAAATGCATGCGTATACATATGCATTATCAGATTCCAAGGAGGTTGGTCAAGAAAGGCCTCAACACCCATCCACCTTCCACCATCAAGGACTCTATAATTAATATTTAATACAACAAATTGGCTCTCAAACATGGATTTGAACTCTGAACCCTAGAAGACATCAGTGATGATGAGATTCCTGGTCTTGGGGTTAATTTTGGCTCTTTTGAGTTGAAGTTAGAACGGAGAGCCCAGAATATTGCACCACGTCTAAACATGGCAGACACCCTACTGGAGGCAGAATGGGAGGTGAAGCAAGGGATCTGGAAGCTTAGAGCACACCCCCTCAAAGGCCTAGGACTGTGACTTTTCTGCAAGAGGTTCTTTTTCTGAGGACCTAGGCATCCCAGATTGCAGAAACTTATAGAGGCCACTGATTGGAAAAGATGAGAAAAAAGACTTTACTGATGGCGACTGACATTTGGATGACAACCTTGAGACTGCAACATGTATTTAGGCTTTGGAAATTTTGAACTTTCAGGCTCAGACAATCTTACCTGCTTTAAACTCTTAGACAGTGGTGGCAATGGCAGCTGTGAGAGGCCACAGCAGGTGGGGGAGCTCCCAAGCAGGCAAGAAGCAAGGCACGCTGCAGCAGCTCCAGCCTGGGACTGCCTGTGGGGCCTGGGGTTCTGCAGAGCTAAAGACACCTGGCCAGCCAGTGCACCCTGGGAGAAGCCCACACCTTATCCGAGTCTGGACAATTTGGTGATGGGAAAAAAGAATAAATAGGAGACAGAAGCCCAAATGAGAAGCTGATTTTTAAAACTTCCTGCATTTAAACTGTTAAATGTTATCTCTTTTTCTGTTGTGCTTTAGTTTACAGTTTTACATGTATAGTTTTTCTAATTAGTATTTTCCCCAATTGTATAATGTATATGGTGTATCTTAATGTAGTAGCCTGATTTCAAACTGTATTTTCTGCAGAAATGTTCTTGTAATTTCGTTTAGGGAAGTTTAATAAGAGGAACTAAGGATGTTCACATATAAAAGTGTTTGGTTAAATATCATTAAGGATTTTAAACTACAGCTATATTTTGCAGACAAGTTCTGGTTATGAAAATGGCTGATATTTTAATTTTACACTTTGGACTCTATGCTTTGGGGAATATTAGGTTCCTGCCTTTGGCTGAGGGAAGTCAGGAAAACAAAAGATAATCTTTCCTCTTTTTTTCCAAACAGAGAAGGGGTAGATGTTACCCCGCCCCAGGGCAATATGCTAATCTTACCTGATGGTGAGACCAACACACTGCTGGAAGGGGTAATTAAGGCCTGGGGCAGAGGGAAAAGATCAGAAGGAGCACGAAGAAAACAAGAAAATGCAGCAGGGAGAAATTGATGAGAGACAGCATGGATGCAGGGGCTGTTTAGCTTAGAAGCCATGCATAGCGATTAGGGCCTTATAATAAAGTTTCATGTCTCCTGAAATCTGGCTGCTGTGAATCATTTTTTTGCCATTATCCTGATACCCTCAGATTCACTTGACTAAAGGGGCTGCAGGCACCATCCATCCATCCATCCATCCCATGCACCATCAAGGACTTTATAATTAATATTTAATACAACAATGGGCCATCTGACTTTTTCTTTCCTGTCATCCTACTAGATGAGATGTAGTGTTTCACCAGTTCCATGATGACTAGTGAAGGGGAAGGCCTTAATTAGTGATCTCTTTTAGTCTGAGAGGACAAGCTTACCTTGCAGAAGAACATTTTGTCATCTCACTTTCTTCCCTTCTGAATCTCAACTATGTGGTGACATGGGCATTCCCAAGTCTAGACTCTCCTCTGTCCACTCCTTATCCTGATTCCCCTTTCCTCTGAAGGCCCATATCAGTCAGCATGCAGACACAGTTGCTTGGAGACAGCCACGCATGAACTTATCAACATAGGCAGAACTTTTGACATGGGAGTGTTAGGTATTGGAGCCCAAGTGCTGATTTTTGACATATGTAGAGGACTCTACCCAAGGGACCAAATGAGAGAGCTTTTTTTTTTTTGATGGCTGATCACTAGCCAACCCATATAGACATAGAGTTTGCATTTCCCCTATTTTTTAATTTTGTTTTTGTTTTGGAGTCACACCCAATAGTGCTCAGGGTTTATTAATGGTTCTGCACTCAAGAATAACTCCTGACGGTGCTTGGGGGTCCATATAATTGCTCAAGTGCAAGGCAAGTGTCTAACACACTCTACTATCTCTTTAATCCCCTATTCTCCATTTCCTAGCCATTAAAATTCCTTTTACCAACAGGCAGTACTTCCAAGTCCACACTTCCTGATCGGCCAGTTGAAAGTCATCTTGGAATTTACAGGGTTTACAGAAATTTGGCTCATCACAAGGGTGTTCATCTAGACTCCAATGCATAGAAGAACTGAGATGAAGTTTGTATGGAGCTCACAGATCAAAGAAGGCATGGACGATAACAGCTCATGAGGCTGGACAGAGATTACAATTTCAGGGGGACTTCTCATGCCTGTTTGTCCTGGCCCCTGACATGGCACCCATCCACTGAGATCTTTCTCCTGTCTACCAACCCTTGCTCTCCTGGTTTCTGCTCATACTTGGCTACACCCACAGTCACTGACCATGCTGCCTGGACCAAAGGACTAAACCTTCATTCATCCTATTCTGTCCTCAAGATCATGGAGTATTATTTATAAAACCTGAAATTAATCAGAGGCTCTTATTATCTTGTCCAGATAAATTGTCTGCACTGGCTTCATGACCAGAGTTGATGATCGTGGGTGGGGTATTAATCTGGACTACTGGGTCCTTGTTCCCTTTCATCTTCAAAACAAACAACTTTTAACAATAGAGACAAGGGCCAGGAGGACTGGTTCATGGTAGGAAGCTTGCCACAAAGAGCAGGGGAGTGCAGTTAGGATAGAGAAGGGACTGCTATGACAATAATTGTTGGAAATGATTACTACGAACTAAACTGGATGCCAAAAGGAGGGAAAGTTATAAGCATATCTCAATAACCATGTTGAAAAACCAGTTTTTAAAAGAAAAAATGAAAAGAGAGAGATGTCTGCCACAGAGGCAGGCATGGGGGTGGCCATGGAGGAGGGCATAAAGCAAACTGGGGACACTGGTTGTGGGGAATGTGCTGGTGAAGAGAAGGGTGCTGGACACTGTAGGATTGAAACTCAATCACCAATAACTTTGTAACAATATCTCATAGAGATTCAAAATAAAAAAAATTTTTTTGGTTTTGGGGTCATACCTAGTGATGCTCAGGGGCTACTCCTGAATATGGGCTCAAAAATAGCTTCTGGCTTGGGGGACCATATGAAATGCCAGAGGATCAAATCACAGTTCATCGTAGGCTAGTGTGGACAAGGCAGATACCTTACCACTTGCGCCACTGCTACAGCCCCTCAAAATAAATTTTTTGAGCTTTATCAAGTGATAAAACTCTCCAAAAATTAGCCATGTGTAACAGCACCAGGCTTTAAAAACACTTTATCATTCCAACAGAACTAGGAATATCATTTCTCAAGTTCTCCTCTCCCATCATTCTTCCCTCCCCCCTTCATTCTTCACTTCCTTTTCCTCCATTGTTCTCTCTCTTCTTCCCTCCCTCTTTTCTTCTCTAGTTCCTCGTTTACTTCTTCCTTTTATTGTAATTTTCTTGACTTAAAAATGAAAACAACAGTCAGGCAGTGGCGATGGAGGTAAGGTGCCTGCCTTGCCTGCGCTAGCCTAGGACGGACCACGGTTCGATCCCCCGATTCCCATATGGTCCCCCAAGCCAGGAGCGATTTCTGAGCGCATAGCCAGGAGTAACCCCTGAGCGTCACTGGGTGTGGCCCAAAAACCAAAAAAAAAAAAAAAAAAAGAAAATGAAAACAACAGAGACCAAGAAGTAGTTAAGTGGAGTTGGAGAGCTGATTGCTTCTCCTGTGGGAGACTCCGCATTGCTGTGCTCTGCTAAGAAAACTGAGGACTGAGGGGAGTCTTTTCCTGTGCTTCTGTCCTTCCTGAATTCTTGGAGCTCTCCTCAGAGACCAGAGCCCTGGGAAGTGAACCCAGAAATCACTGCATTCTGAGGCTGCCAGCAAGCCAATGAGTGAGTGAGAACTGGCTGGCTGTGGAGCTTCCCAATTGGAGAGCTGATTGCTCCTCCTGTGGGAGACTCCACATTGCTGTGCTCTGCTAAGAAAACTGAGGACTGAGGGGAGTCTTTTCCTGTGCTTCTGTCCTTCCTGAATTCTTGGAGCCCCAGAAGAGCGTGGCTGCTTCGCTTCGATTCATGGCTAAGCACGCTTTCTAACCAATGAACCCCATCTCAACACGCAGGAAAAACCACACTACTAGCATGACAATACGGAAAGCTCGTAGGCAAACATTATGCAATGAGAATGAAGATGATGGATTGGATGACCTTAAAAATCACAACAATCTGCTTAACATCTTGGATAAGGAACTTATAATAGAAATATGGAATATGTTTGCAAAACTCCAAGAAAGCATAGATCGATCTGAACAGAACACAAAGACAGAACTCAGAAAACTCCAAACTGAAATAACAGGCCTGAAAAACACGGTAGCTCAACTGAAAACCTCAGTGGATGCCCTCGACAGCAGGCTAACAGCAGCTGAGGAGAGGATCAGAGTACTGGAAGATGAGATGCAGAAAAACTCAACACAGCAGAAGAAATGGGAAAAGAACCTTAGGACAAATGATCAGGCAATGGAAAACGTACTCAAGGAATGTGAACAGATGAAAATAGAAATCTTTCATAAACCCAAAAGAAACAACATAAGAATCATTGGAGTCCCAGAGACCCAGTAGGAGATCACCAGGAAGAATCAACTGTCAAAGACATCATCAAAGAGATACTACCAGAGTTAACGACTACATGCAATCAAATCCTGCATGCCCGAAGAGTACCAGCCAAGAGAGATCCAAAGAAAAACACCCCCAGACACATCCTCGTTACAATGACAAATCCCACAGATAGAGATAGAATACTGAATGCAGAAAGATCAAAAACGGAAATTACATTCAAAGAAGCATACCTAAGACTTGCAGCAGACATGTCACAAGAAACTCTCAAGGCCAGAAGACAGTGGTGGATATTGTGACAAGACTGAAAGAAATGAATGCCTCAGCGAAAATACTGCACCCAGCCCGAATCACGTTCAGGTTTGAAGGAAGAATACATAGCTTCATGGATAAACAACATCTTAAAATCTTCACAGGTGATAACCCAGCCTTAAAGGAAAAACTGACAGGTCTACTCTAAGACAAGAGAGACCAACACACACAGCAAATTTATCTACAAAGATGACATTAAATCCTATGACAATCATCTCCCTCAATGTTAATGGACTAAATTCATCAATTAAAAGACACAGAGTGGCAAAGTGTGTCAAACAGATGAATCCAACCTTCTGCTGCCTACAAGAAACATATTTGAATAGTCAGAACAAGCATAGACTTAAAATCAAAGGCTGGAGGAAAATCTTACAAGCAAATAATACCCTCAAAAAAGCTGGGGTGGCCATGTTAATATCTGATGACGCCAATTTTATACTCAGAAAAGTGGTAAGAGACAAAGATGGACGCTTTTTTCTAATTAAGGGATATGTGCAACAGGAAGAAATCAGACTAATAAACATATATGCACCCAATGAGAGACCAGCAAATTATTTAATACAGTTACTGACAAATCTGAAAGAAATCAATGATAACATAATAATTATGGGAGACCTCAACACAGCCCTATCTACACTTGATAGGTCAACCAGACTGAAACCCAACAAAAACATACTAGTCCTAAACAGAGAAATGGAAGAAAGAGGACTAGTAGACGTATATAGGACACTCCATCCAAAAAAACCTGGATACACATTCTTCTCCAATGTACATGGGTCATTCTCCCAGGATAGACTACATGCTGACACAAAAAACATACCTTCATAAAATCAAGAGGACAGAAATCTTGCAAGCTACCTTTGCCTACCACAAGGCTCTGAAATTAGATGTGAACTACAAAGCCACACAGAAGAAAAACATTAACAACTGGAAATTAAACACTCTGCTACTGAACAACCAGTGGGTTCGAGATCAAATCAAAAAGGAAATCAAAACTTTCCTGGAAACAAATGATAATGAAGACACAATTCCCCAGAATCTATGGGACACAGCAAAAGTGGTCCTGAGAGGAAAATTTATAGCTCTACAAGCACACATCAGGAAGGAAGAAGGGGGCACACCTGAATAACTTAATGACGCAGCTCAAAAAATTAGAAAATGACCAACAAAAGGAACCAAAAATAGGGAGACAGAAGGAAATAACAAAGCTGAAAGCAGAACTCAATTAAGTGGAAAACCGAAGAACAATCCAAAAGATCAACGAAAGCAGAAGTTGGTTCTTTGAAAAAATAAACAAGATTGATAGGCCATTGGCAAAACTCACAAAGAAAGAGAGAGAGAGAAATCTGATAACCTGTATCAGAAATGAAAAGGGGGAGATCACAACAGATACTGCAGAGATCCAAAGAGCAATCAGAAACTACTTCAAGAAACTTTATGCTACTAAACATGAGAACCTGGAAGAAATGGAAAAATTCTTGGACACATATAACCTTCCACATTTAAATAAGGAGGAAGTAGAATATCTAAACACCCCCATTACCACTGAGGAAATGGAAATTGTAATCAAATATCTGCCCAAAAAGAAAAGTCCAGGCCCAGATGGATTTCCTAATGAATTTTTTCAAATCTCTCAAGAGGAGCTAATACCAATCCTAGCCAGGCTGTTCCATGAAATTGGAAAAACGGGAATACTCCCAAACAGCTTTTATGAAGCCAACATCATCTTGATACCAAAACCGGACAGAGATGCTGCCAAAAAAGAAAATTACAGACCAATATCCCTGATGAATACCGATGCAACGATCTTCAACAAAATCCTGGCAAATAGGATCTAATGCGTCATCAAGAAGATCATACACCACGATCAAGTAGGTTTCATTACAGGAATGCAAGGATGGTTTAACATCGGTAAATCTATCAACATCATACACAACATCAACAAGAAGAAAAATAAAAATCACATGATCATATCAATAGACGCAGAGAAAGCATTTGATAAGGTTCAACACCCATTCTTAATCAAAACTCTCAGCAAGATGGGAATGGAAGGAACCTTTATCAATCTAGTTGAAGCCATCTACCACAAGCCAATGACAAATATTATCCTTAATGGAGAAAAACTAAAAGCCTTTCCTCTAAACTCTGGTACAAGACAAGACTGTCTTCTCTCACCACTCCTCTTCAACATAGTACTGGAAGTTCTTGCTATAGCGATCAGGCAAGAAAAGGATATCAAGGGAATCCAGATAAGAAAGGAGGAAGTTAAGCTCTCATTGTTTGCAGACGATATGATACTTTACCTAGAAAACCCTAGAGACTCTACCAAAAAGCTTCTAGAAACAATAGACTCATATAGCAAGGTGGCAGGCTACAAAATTAACACACAGAAATCAATGGCCTTTTTATACACCAATAATGTTAGGGAAGAGAAGGAAGTCAAGAAGGTAATCCCATTCACAATAGCACCACACAAAATCAAATATCTTGGAGTCAACTTGAACAAAGACGCTAAGGACCTATACAAAGAAAACTATAAAGCCCTGCTCCAAGAAATAAGAGACGACACACGGAAATGGAAACACATACCCTGCTCATGGATTGGCAGGATTAACATCATTAAAATGGCAATACTCCCCAAAGCATTATACAGATTTAATGCGATTCCTATAAAGATACCCATGACATTCTTCAAAGAAGTGGATCAAACACTTATGAAGTTCATCTGGAACAATAAACACCCTTGAATAGCTAAAACACTCCTAGGGAAAAGGAAAATGGGAGACATTACTTTTCCCAATTTTAATCTGTGCTACAAAGCAATAGTTATCAAAACAGCATGGTATTGGATTAAAGACAGACCTTCAGATCAGTGGAATAGGCTTGAATTTTCAGACATTGTCCCCCAGACTTACAAGTACCTAATTTTTGACAAAGGAGCAAGAAATCCTAAGTGGAGCAGGGAAAACCTCTTCAACAACTGGTGCTGGCAGAACTGGTTAGCCACTTGCAAAAAAGCTAACATAGACCCCCCCAGTTAACATCATGTACGAAGGTAAAATCCAAATGGATTAAAGACCTCGATATCAGACCCGATACTATAAGGTATATAGAACAACACATCGGTAAAACACTCCGTGACATTGAGATGAAAGGCATCTTCAAGGAGGAAACTACACTTTCCAAACAGGTGGAAGCAGAGATCAACAGATGGGAATACATTAAATTGAGAAGCTTCTGCACCTCAAAAGAAATAGTGCCCAGGATACAAGAGTCACCCACTGAGTGGGAGAAACTATTCACACAACACCCATCAGATAAGGGGCTAATATCCAAAATATACAGGGCACTGACAGAACTTTACAAGAAAAAAGCATCTAATCCCATCAAAAAATGGGGAGAAGAAATGAACAGACACTTTGATAAAAAAAGAAATACAAATGGCCAAAAGGCACATGAAAAAATACTCCTCATCACTAATCATCAGGGAGATGCAAATCAAAACAATGATGAGATATCACCTCACACCACAGAGATTGGCGCACATCACAAAGAATGGGAAAAATCAATGCTGGCGGGGATGTGGAGAGAAAGGAACTCTTATCCACTGCTGGTGGGAATGCCGTCTAGTTCAACCTCTATGGAAAGCGATATGGAGATTTTTCCAAAATCTGAAAATTGAGCTCCCATTTGACCCAGCTATTCCACTCCTAGGGATATATCCTAAGAACACAAGAATACAATACAAAAATCCCTTCCTCACACCTATATTTATTGCAGCTCTATTCACAATAGCTAGGCTCTGGAAACAACCAAGATGTCCTTCAACAGACGAATGACTAACGAAACTGTGGTACATTTACACAATGGAATATTATGCACCCGTCAGGAGAGATGAAGTCATGGAATTTTCCTATACATGGATGTACATGGATTCTACCATGCTGAGTGAAATAAGTCAGAGGGAGAGAGAGAGAGACACGCAGAATAGTATCACTCATCTATGGGTTCTGAGAAAAATAAAAGTTATTTTTTCACTGATTTTTAGAGACAATGGGAGGAGGGCTGGAGCTTCCAGCTCACTTCATGAAGGTCACCACAAAGAGTGATGAGTACAGTTATAGAAACAACTACACAGATAACTACCCTAACCATGTGAAGGAATGAGGAAACTGGAAAACCTGTCTGGAGTACAGGTGGGGGTGGGTTGGGAGGGAGGGAGATTTGGGACATTGGTGGTGGGAATGTTGCACTGTTGAAGGGGGTGTTCCAAAGTTTTGATATGGTATTAAAATAATGTGTAATAAAAAAAGTTTTTGTTGAAAACCAAAAAAAAAAAAAAGAAGTAGTAAAGTGGGTAAGGTATATACCTTGCACACAGTCGACCTGGTTTCAACCCCTACCTGAATCCTGAGAGACATTGTCTTGACGTAAGAGATAATATTGTGACTAGATAATGTTGAGCCCCATGGTTCTTATTTTGATTGCAAAATGCTCCTTATCAGCAAATGCCAGGGAACTTTGAAAATAAAAGGCTTATTTCTTAGAAGTCCTAAAAGGAACTTATCTAGGGCCACACGGGAAGGGGTGGGGATGAGGAAAGTAGCAAGAGGAAGAGAAAGATGATGGTTTTCAGTGGACATAGTTTCAGCACTAGATCCATCATCCTTTTCTCACCCACCATCCCTCTCACTTCCCACCAAATCAATTGTGAGTAAGTCCCCCCCCCCATTATGTTGCCTTTCGACCTTCATTGTTACCTCACTGTATATCTTTAAGTCACACACAGGAGTATACTTGACTTCATTCAGCATGAAGTTTGATCTTCTGGATTGATCCATGTTGCTGAAAATTGTATGGTTTTGTTCTTTCTTAGAGCTGTATAGTATTCCACCATGTAGATACCACAGCTGCTACTCATTCTTCTTCTTCTCCTCCTCCTTCTTCTTGTTTTTCTTCTTTCTTCTCCTTTATGTACTACCTCTCCTTTTTATTCTTCTCTTCCTTCTCATCCTCCTTTTTCTTCTTTTTCTTCTTCCTCTTCTCTTTATTCTCCTTATCTTCCTCCTTTTTATTCTCTTCCTCCTCCTCTGCCTTTTCTCCTCCACCTTCCTCCTCCTCTGCTCCCTTCTCCTCCTCCTTCTCCTCCTCCTATTCCTCTCTCCTCCCCCTCCTGCTTCTCCTCCTCCTACTCATTCTTCTTTTTTAGTTTGGGGACTACACCCAGTACTTCTCAGAACCTATTCTTGGTCTGCACAACTTCTTGATTCATTCACTTGCTACTGTACCAAGTGTAGCAATGAACACAGGTGTGCATATAATGTTTCTGTTTAGGGATAGATGCCAAGAGGAGGTATTGCTCGATTCTATGGGCATTAAAGAGAATCTTTAACATGGTTTTGGATGTGATGCCATTGTGCCTTGAGCTTCATAGGTTCACTCTATTGCTGAAATGAATGCCTTAAGAGTAGGATTAAAACCAGGAAGAGGGGTTGGAGAGATAGCATGGAGTTAAGGTGTTTGCCTTGCATGCAGAAGGACAGTAGCTCGAATCCCAGCATCCCATGTGGTCCCCCGATCCTGCCAGGAGTGAATTCTGAGCATAGAGCCAGGAATAATCCCTAAGCGCTGCAGGGTGTGACCCAAAATCAAAAAAAAAAAAAAAAAAAAAAGCCCAGGAAGAAAGATACACAAGAACCTCAAGGTCCCATCTTGTTAATCTGAAAGCCTGCCTCTTGTTCAAGAAATAGTTGAGATAAAAATTTTCTGAAACATTGGGGCCCGGGAGATAGCATGGAGGTAAGGCGTTTGCCTTTCATGCAAAAGGTCATAGGTTCGAATCCGGGTGCCCCATATGGTCCCCCGTGCCTGCCAAGAGCAATTTCTGAGTATGGAGCCAGGAGTAACCCCTGAGCACTGCCGGGTGTGACCCAAAAACCAAAAAAAAAATTTTTTTTTCTGAAACAAAGAGAGGAGATGGAGTGATTGATCTGAACACAATAGGAGTGAGTGCTACACACTGCAATAATACTTGCTTTTTTTTTCTAGCCAAAAGATTATTTATTGAATCACCCTGAGTTACAAAGTTACAATGCTATTCATGATTGAGTTTCAGGCATACAATGTTCCAGCACCAATCTCTTCATCAGTGTCCTCAGTTACTTTCTTGCCTCTGAGTTTATCTGAGGAACCTGCCCTTTTGCAAAAGCTTTGTGTGATAGCATTTGGCTTTCTAGTGCACCAGGCAAGTGGTCCCATGCTCAATTTTAATGGTTCCATATCAGTGAACTTTTCATTATTTGGGACTCTGCCCAAACTGATTAAACCTGAACCATTATTAAATGCTGAAGCTCTTAAAGATTCTAAAGTATAGAAAGTTAAAAGTCACTGGCAAAGGGGCTGGAATGATAGCACTGTAGTAGGGCATTTGCATTGCATGTGGACAATCTGAAACAGACCTGGGTTGATCTCCAGCATCTCATATGGTTTTCTGAGCCTGCCAGGAACAATTTCTGAGCACAGAGCCAGGAGTAACCCCGGGTGCTGCCAGGTGTGGCCGCAAAACAGAACAAAACAATACAATGGCAAGAGTCAGACCATGGGGGACTCGTGTATTTGTGAAGAAATCAAGGCTAAGATTGTGATCTAGAAAGATCCTTGAGCAACAGTCATGTGGAAGAAGCTGAATAGAAGAATAACTTAAGAACACCAGAACATAGATTCTTGAGTGATCTAGTCACTCCTGGTGGTACTATGGGGATCATATGAGATAGTAGGAATCTAACTCGGGTCAGCTGCATGCAAGGCAAGCACCCTCCCCACTGAGCTATCACTCCAGTCCCAATCCCCTTGTTTCTTACATCTGTAAAGAATATGACCTGTCTCCCTACTCACTTGACAACAAAATTACCTAAAGCAAAGTCCCAGAGCTTTTACATAAAGATAGAATAGGCCTGGACCTACCAGTAAGGGAATTTGAAGATGAAATGGAAATTACTTCTGCCTACTCATAGGAGGCAGTGTTAAGTCCTAACTGTGTTTCTCCTCTAGGAGTTGAAAATTTCCTCCCAACTCACCCAGTTCCTTCTGATACCTTTGCCATAGGAAAATGGTCCTCATAAGAGAGAACCTGACAAGAGTGAACATCTAGAGACTTTCACTTTCCATCAGAAAATCTTGACTTTTGTCTCTTATCATCTTATGAGACTTTTCAGCAATATCAGACTCAGTTTTCCCCACCCTTGCCATGATGGCTTTCCAAAATCATGCTCCTGGTTCTCCTCTCACTTTTTCTCAGTCTCCTTTCCTGTGACCTGGATTAGAATATGGACTGATTCCAAGTCCTAAATAAAAATAGAACTCTGACCCAATGCCTGCAGCAACCTGTTCCAGGAACCAACCCTTATCTAAATGACCTGCTCGGAAGTCTGTCTGCTTCAAGGCACATACAAAGTCAGGCTGCTGGGCTGGAAAAGAGAGTTCAATATATTGAGCACATGTTTTGCATGTTGGAGGCAGGTGGTTGGGTAGACTCCATCCCTGGCACTGAATAGTTTCCTCTCCCACAAAAATCACCAGAAGTAGTCCTAAAACAACTGCAAGGAAGTGGCCCCAAACCAAAGAAAGGTGTCCTACTATCTATACTAGCAAAGCCATGAAACTAGTCAGTTCTGTTACAGTTGGCCTCAAATAACCAAACATTGATTAATAACTGATTATTTCCTTCTTTTTGCTCCCACTACTAGATTATCAAGAACCAGGAAAAAATGAAATATCCTTTCCTTGTCAGTCATACAGGGTACCTCACTTGTATTTAACCTGCCTCTACCTCTGCGGGGCTCACAGCCTCCAGTCACGGCTTCCAGGATACCTTGCAGCTTCCCCACTCCTCTGCTTGCCTTTGAGTCCTGGCCAAACACTAGGATAGCTGATTTGCTTTTCTGCATTCTCTGAAAAGTCTTTGCTTCTCTAATTGGTTGGTCTTTGTTTATTTACCAACACTTTTGTGATTCTGATCTCTATAGTGTGCTCAGGATTTGTTTCAGAACTCACTTCTCTCACGCCCTTTTCTTCAAGGGGATAGGGGGCTACCATTAAGAGCCAGCACTACTCTCACAACACGTATGTTTTCACCCTGATTTCTGTCCAAGATACAGCCTTGACACACCAACATCAGCCACTGGAAAGAAGAGCCTTGATTTCTGCCCCCCCCAATTGTGTTCATAACTCCAGTGTCCACATGATCACTCAAGTCACCTGAATCTGAGTCTTAAAATTTTTCAGCCTTTTTTTGTGTGTGTTAAGCCATATTTCTCAGAGTAGTTCAGATACTTCTCACAGGTCTGCTGTGAGATTGACTTGTTTCTTTCTCTCCTATACATTCAGTAACAATAGTAAAGGAAGGAATGAGCAGCCAGCTGCTGTCTCCTTGACCTCTCGGGTTTGAAAGAGGCTTGTCAGCAGATGTCAGTTACCTTCCAGTAAAGTCTGGGATTACAGTTTGTGCCAGATAAGATGTTAACAAGCGACTGGTGAAAAGCAGAGGTCATGAGTAGTCCTTGAGTTGAATGATTAATTTTTTTTATTTTTTCTTATTTTGGGGGGAACACATCTGGGTATGCGAGTTTAGGGCTTACTCTTGGCTCTGCACTCAGGGATCACTCCTGGCAGTACTCAGGGGAATATATGAAATCTAGGGATTGAACTAGAGTTGCCCTCTTTACAGTCACAAAGGATCTGTGTATTCATTCACCTAGCAACATAAGTTTAGCATGGACCACAAAATAGTTGCTAATCTTTTTAAGCTATTATAATATTATGTAATATCTTCATAGAACTATGCTTTATGGCATGCTTAATAGAATTCTGTGAGCATGTTTATGTGTACATATACATATATACATAAAACTCAAAAAATTGTAGAATAGTACCATGATGATACCTAAAATTGTAAGCCATTTTATCACTAATTTATATTTTAAATTATAAATAAATGCTCTATATAATTAATAATTACATTATAAATAAATGTTCTGGATCATATTGATCAATCTCTAAGTCCATCTGTTGATCCAATCAAAAGATTCTCAAAATTACTTGGTTTACCACCCCCTTTTTAGAAAAGAATTGACTCAGTTGTCCCCTGGAAATCAAGAATAGTTCCAGTTATTCCCAAGGGGCTCTTATCACCCACTTTGAAAAAAAACTGATCAAGTCCATCCTCTCTCTAAACTTTAGAGATAAAAAATTAAAACCTTCCATTCCTCCTTGTTAATTCTATTTCCCATCTTCCCTCTTCAGAATTTTCTGCTATTATGAGTTTGTGATATTTGTAATCTTAATATGTGCATTTTTATACTTTGATTAAATTTTATAGGACCATAATAAGATAAGTAATCATTGCTTTACAGATAGTAAGTTTTTGAAATTTGGTATATTTTAGGTATTATCTGACAAATCACTTTTAAAATCTAACATTGTTTTCTATATTTATTCATGTGGGTAACCATTCTAACTCATTCTTCATGCATTCTTATTTTCCTTCCATCACTGAGCTTTATTGAATTGTACAGAAAGTGCCCAAATAATGTGTATTGGAGTAATTAATTTTCATAAAGTGAACACACCCATGAAACCATCAACTGAACCAAGACATTCATGTTAATTGTACCCAAGAGGGAATTTGAATGACACTATCTAATCTCCATGCTCCAAAAATCACATTTCAACTGGTCATATCAATTGCCAATTTATGAACCTTTTTGTGGAAGAAATCAGAAGCTAAGCACTTGTGTTTAGCCTCTTTTTCTAAACTTTATACTTTTTGGAGTTGTTTTGTTTTGAATTTTGGGCCACATTTGGTGATTTCTCCCCGTTCTATACTCACAGATAATTCAAGATAGCACAGTGTCGTTTACCTTGCAAGCAGCCGATTCAGGACCAAAGGTGGTTGGTTCAAATCCCCATGTCCCCTATGGTCCCCCGTGCCTGCCAGGAGCTGTTTCTGAGCAGACAGCCAGGAGTAACCCCTGAGCACTGCTGGTGTGGCCCAAAAACCAAAAAAAAAAAAAAATTCTTGGCTGGCTTGGGGGACCATATGAGGTGCCAGAGATTGAACTTGGTTTGGGTATATGCAAGGTAAATACCCCACCCTCTCACGGACTTTATATTTACTGATAAGAGTCATCTGTAGCCATGTTTCTGTGTTGGGTGAGGGCATGGTAAAAATGTGTTCCCATAAATGTTTTCTTTTTAGTAAAAAAATTATTTTACAATTTTAGGTTTTCTGAAAAGTTGACAATAGTAGAGAGATCCCAGAAAACTCACCTTCAATTTTACCTCCTAACTTGTTGTTGTTGTTGTTTGAGAACATACTTGGTAGTACTCAGGGGTTACTCCTGGCTCTGTGTTCAGGAATTACTCCTTGTAGGTTCAGAGGACCATATGGGTTGCCAAGAATTGAGCCTGGTTCAGTTGCATGTAAAGCTAGCACCTTACCTGCTATTCTATCATTTGGACCTTTCTTACATGAGTGAGGCATATTGTTATAATTTATGAACTGATAGGGATGCATTATTTTTTTACAAAAGATTTTATCTTTATGTGTGTCTATATTTATTTAATTCAGCACTATGACATTCAATAGTTCTGTTAATAGTAAAGTTCAGGGGTGCAATATAGTTAGACTGTGCATCAATACCTCCACCACTGTTTTGAGATACCTCCTACACCTTCTCACCCCTATTCCCAAGCTCAGTTCCATATGCTGACTCTAGGGTCTGTTATCATTGGCCATGCTTTATTCACTTACTAGAAATATTTCCATTGCTTTTTACTGAAACACTGTGATTCACCACTCTGTTAATGATAGTTTCATGCATACGGAGTCATCAAGCCCCCACCCACCAAAAGAATATCAGTTTCCCCCTACCGGAAACCCATAGATCCTTCCCATCTGCCTACAGCTATCTTCCCTTGCCCTTGGTAAGAGATATCATTCTGTACCTAGAAACTTCTAGTTCCATAGACAAGATTATTCAGAATGATACCTTTAATTTGTGTTGTGTTAAGTTACATGATTTCATCTTTTCTGATAGCTAAGTATTATTCTTTGTTTTTTTTGTGTGTTTTTTGTTTTTTTATTTTTTGGGGCCACACCTGGTGACACTCAGGCGTTACTCCAGGCTATTCGCTCAGAAGTCGCTCCTGGCAGGCACGGGGGATCATATGGGGAACCAGGGGATCTAACCTCAATCTGTCCGAGGTTAGCGCAGGCACCTTACCTCCAGCACCACTGCCCGGCCCCACTAAGTATTATTCTTTTTGTTTGTTTGTTTGTTTGTTTTTTGTTTTGGGGCCACACCCATAACGCTCAGGGGTTACTCCTGGCTATTCGCTCAGAAGTCGCTCCTGGCAGGCACGGGGGGACCATATGGGGAACCGGGGGATCGAACCGACGTCCGTCCTAAGTTAGCGCAGGCAAGGCAGGCACCTTACCTTCAGCGCCACAGCCCGGCCCCCTATTCTTATACATATATGTATATCACAGGATTTCTTTTTTTGTTATTGCTATTTTGGGGCCACAACAGGTGATACTCAGGGGTTATTTCTGGCTTGGTGTTCACTAATTACTCCTGGTGGTGCTCAGGCGACCATGCAGAATGCCAGGAATCAAATCTGGGTTGACTGTATGCAAGGCAAGCACCCTACCTGCTGTGCTAACACTTCAGCCCTTATCACACAATTTCTTTTATGTTTATTTGTTTGTTTGGATGCCACACCAGTGGCCTTGAGGGGTTCCTCCAAGCTCTATGCTCAGAAACCAGTTCTGACAGACTCAGGGGATCCTGTGGATGCCAAAGATTAAACCTGGATTGACCACATACAAGGCTAATGGCTTCCCACTCTGGCCCCAAAGCTTATTTTTGCACCTAATTCATATCTTTCATCTGTGACTTATTTCTTTAGTTTTTTGGCCACACCCAGCAGTGCTCAGTGATTTTCCCTGGCTCTGTGCTCAGAAATCACTAATGGCAGGCTCAGAGGACCGTATGGAATGCCAGGGATTGAACCAAGGTCAGCTTCATGCAAGGCAAACACATTCCCCACTGGGCTATGTCTCCGGCCCCATGTGTTTGTGTGCATGTGAATGGTGTTGCAATAAGCCTAAGAGCACAGACTTGAAGAAATGATCCACATACATGAGAAAAGCTTACAATAAAACACAGGCATGTCCTGGGGGTCGTGCTCAGGAAACCATATGGGGTACTAGGGACAAAAACAGGGTCAAGAAATCAGCTACATGCTGGGCAAGCTCTCTACCCACTCTAAAATCTCTCTGGACTCCCAGTTTTTTCACACTTGAATGAATTATAGTTTTCACATTGCATGTTGGTATCTTCTACATTTTAAAAAAATATTGCCTTTTCTTTCATTTTTCCCTTCTTTTAATTCAGGCGATATGTTTATCAGGTTTCCATATTATTGTCATATACCTCACCTGTCCTGCCTCTTAATTGTCAATAACCTTCCACCATAGACCCAAATTCCACTCCCCAACCCTTTACTACCTCAATTGTTCTGTTGATAGTCACTTATATATATTTGGTTTTTGGGTCACACCCAGCAGCGTTCAAGAGTTACTCCTGGCTCTATGCTCAGAAATCACTCCTGGCAGGCTTAGGGGACCATATGGGATGCCAGGATTTGAACCACTGACCTTCTGATTGCAAGGCAAACGCCTTACCGCCATGCTATCTCTCCGGTCCCTCACTTTTATATTTATAAAGACTTATTTAATCCCTCATTTTGTTTCTATTATCACTCAGAAATGAGTAAAAACATCTGATATTTGTCTTTTTTTTTCTTCAGACTCACTTTACTTAGCCTGATACCCTAGTCTGGGAAAGTATTGTCTTCAATGTTTCTTCTGTTTCTTTCTTGTCTTTCTGGCACTACCATTATGCCTGAATTGATTACATGTTCTGTAATTGTCAATCCTCAGATATTGTTTTGTGTTTCTTCTCATCGCTTTAATTAATTATTTATTGGGAGAGGGCACACCAGGCTGTGCTCAGGACTTAATCTTGGCTTTATGCTCAGGGATCACTTTTGGCAGGCTCAAGGCACCATATGAGGTGGCAGGAATTGTACCAGGGTCAGCAATGTGTAAGGCAAGAAGCCTATCTGCTGTACTATCGTTCCTTTCCTTTGTTTCATGTTTTGTTTCTTTGTTAGCTTGCTTTGGGGCCACACCTAACTGTCCAGGGCTTACTCTTAGTTCTGTCTTCAATATCACTTCTAGACATCTTGGGGAACCATATGAGACACCAGGGATCAGACCCAGATTAGCCACATACAAAGCTAAATCTCTACCCACTTTACTATAGATCAGTTCTTATTTTTAAGTCTTGGAACTTAAATATCTCTACCCACTTTATTTTTAAGTCTTGGAAGTTACTATGATACAGAGACAAATCTAGATACAAATCTTTCTTCAGTCACGCATTGTCATCTCTAAAACCCATCAATGGAGATTTTTTGTTTACATTACAATGTTCTTGTAACTGTTCTTTCTTTCTTTCTCCTTCCTTCTTTTTTCTACTTTCTTCTTTCTT
>PVKC010005908.1:21503-32295 GCA_004027635.1 Crocidura indochinensis | reverse complement strand
TATATATATATTTAACCTATATATGCTTTAAAACATATATACATATAGGTATATAAGCCTATATATACTTATATATACCTATATATACACATAGGTATATACATATATACATATACCTATGTGTATATATAGGTGCATATATAGATATATAGGCATATATAGAGAGAGAACTTTGTGATTCCCGACAAGTTTAATATTATGATTAAAAGATTAAAAATGGAAGGCTCTTACTGTGTTCTTCTGCCTTAGTTAAGATAGTGCATCACACATGTTGAACCCCATTAGAAAGAACAGATGCCGGAAACCCTGTATCTCTTAGGCCAAGGGAATTCCCTTTCTAATCTTCCCAATAGTTATTGTGCCTATGCCAAAAAATAAAGCACAAATTCATTTTTAGTTGTTATTTTGTTTTTTGTTTTTGTTTTCTTGTGCTCTGTTTTGTCTTTATTTCAGGACTGTGGTTATTGTTTAGTTGTCTTTATTTCTGTGATGCTTTTCGGGTTATTTGTTTGGTTGTTTTGCTTTGTATTGTTGTCATGTTTTTCTTTTTTTTTTCCATTTCTTCTCTTAAATAGATTTTATAGCCCCTAGAAATATTCCTCCCATTTTTTGCTTGTTTGATTTTTGCCCCCCCCCCATTTTTTCTTTCCAAAAAATGCAGGAAAAAAGTTGCTCAGATATCATTCATATGGGTGGGGATGGAGGGTAAATATAGGGTGTCAGAGAATCAACCTGCATCTGCCTAATCATGCAAGCCAAGTTCCATACTACTAGAATATCTCAATAGCTTCAAATGGATATTTTTAAAAGAAATCCCCTGATGTAGAAAATGTTGACAACTCCATTTGTCAGTTACTTTTTGTTGGAGATTGAAATTTCTTCAACTAAGGCATCATACTATTGGTGTGAGAAATGTTTAGGGTGGTTCAACAACATTTTAAAAGTATGAAATATAGTAGACAATAAAAAGGTTATTCTGTAGACATAATGTAGCAGTGTTCTGTAGACATAATGTAGCAGGTATTTATAGTTTATAATTTTTTCTCTGGAGCACATCATTAAAATGATATTATCATATCTGGATATGATACTATCCCTCTGATTACAATCTAGCATATCTGATTAATGTTATTACAAATGGATGAGAAGGGAGAACTAAACAATGGTGAAGGGTATGGTGCTAGATTTATACAAAAAAAGTGTACCTTTAATCTATTGGTAACCACAGAACTTTAACTAAAATTAAATTTAAAAAACATTGCAGTGACCAGAGTGAGAAATGAGTGTCTCAATTACCTTCATGAATTTCCAGAAGTTATGCTGTTGACCGAAAAAGCTTTCAAAATATGGAAAAATAATCAGTAGGTATTGTGTTTGCCCTGTATGTGGCCTACCAATTTGATCGCCAGTGTTCCTATTTCCCCCCAAGAGTTCCAGAAATGTATTGCCAGGAGCAACATCCAAAAATCATCAGGTATATCCCCCCAAAATGACACATAGTTATAGAATCAATTTTTCCTCCTTTAGTTGTCATCATCTAGAGGCAATTGTTACAGAGTAGTAGAGTGCCCTACTACATTGACACAGAAAAATATTAATGACTTTTTATATTATTTTTAAAATAATAATAATAATAATAAGTTTTCAATGTAGTAATATGGCATACTGTATTGCAATCAAAATTTAATATATTTCAGATCTCTGAAACAGTACATTATTTGGAGAATTTTAACTTCAAAGTCATTATACCTAAATGGAATTAAATACCCTGAACAATTTGTCAGAACAAAAACTTCTGTGCTCCATTCTCTTCAAACATACACAATATTCTTTTGTTTATTTATTTGTTGTTTTGGGGATATATTTAGTCATGCTGTAGCTTACTCCTGATTCTGTGCTAAGGTGTTCCTCTTGGCAGTACTGGGGGGGGGTATCATATATTGTGCTGATGATCACATGGGAGTCAGAGGTCTGTAAGACAAACAACTCCTATACTATCTCTCCTGTCCCCAAGATTTGTATGCATATATGTGTTGCTTGCGTGAGAGACCATTTTTCTCCTGAACTTTATTCATGAGACCTGATAAGATGCCCTAACCAGGCAGCACAGGTGTTTTGTTGTAGTGATTACTACATTAAAATTATTTTAGAATTCATATATATAGAACAGAAGGCAAAAGTTAATTTACTTGCAGAGATCATTGGGTCTAATTAGCATGAGAAAGGTAGATTGCTGCTACACCAAGTATAAGAAATTTTAAATGTGAAATCCTTGGGTGTCACTTCATTTATATCATACCTACTGATAATGAAATGTGGGCAATTGTAAGAATCCTGTCCCACAAAGGATGATACAATAAGGTTTTTTTTTTTTTTACTTCTTTACTATGAAATTTGTAATAAACCAACCTAGAATTTCTAATTTACAAGCTAAAAATGAAGAGAATATATCATTAGTACTGAAGGTTCCAGAAAATTTAGTTTAGGAAAAAATAGCTATAAGTAATGTATATTATTCTAAAAATAATTTTTGTAGACATTGCAGTCTATATTTCTAAACTACTCAATTTAAGCTTGTTTTGCATCTAAAAATGCTTTTGATTCTTTGTTTAGAACATGAATAAACAAGCTACTAAACTACTAATAGAAAATTTAGGAAATACGTGAACAATTCTAGATATAAAAGTAAGGTCCCAAAAGTTTTGTTCTTGCTAAAATTTTTAAAGGAAGAGCACATGAAAAGGAAATACTATAGGATAATAATGCTCAAGTCATGTGGAATATAAAGTTTTCAAAGAGATCTGCAAGATCATAAAAAAGAGGAAGGAAGTGATGTTGAAGGTATTATAACAAGGCCAGATTTTAAATATGAAGTGGTCTAAAATACCAGTTAGAGAAAATAACTCTAGGAGAGTAATAATCTACAATTCTAATTTATTTTTAAATATTAGTTTTGCTTAGGCGCAATGATCAGAATGTAAATTATCTTAATAAATATTTACATGCAAACATCTCTTGAAGGTAATAACTTGGAAATATATAATTAATGGAAATGACAAAAATTGTTTTTTGTTGTTTCTTCATAGTTTGCCTCCTCCTTTGCTTTTTTTCTTCATCTTTTTCATTTTTCTTCTACTTCTCCTATCCTTCTGTCAATCATTGTAGTGGCATTCCTTTTCGTCTTCTACATTAACTAACCAAATTAGCAATGGATCTAAGATGATGTGGTGAGTTAATGAACATTAAAGCTCTCCACTAAAAAAAAATTAAAATCAAACTCCCCAATATATGTATAGGATATTTACATTTACAGTGGATAGGATACATGTGCATTTTTCTACTTTTTCCATATCAAACTTTTATTCTGGTCGCTCTTGCTTTACACAGACAAAGCAAGATAGAGGTGCATTTCTTTATACTATTAGATTGGCAATTACTGGGTCATTTGTTTATTAGCGTGATTTTATCTGACCTTTTATCTCAAAAGTATTATCTTTCACTATTGACTGTACTTTCACGTGAGTGATATTTTTCATCCTATTATTTTTAAATGACATGTGTTTTAAATTCATTTCCCCTTTGGAAATGCTTATTTTAAATGTGTTTTTGATTCTTCATTCACATATCTAAATAAAAATAAGATGGAAATTAGAGAAGAAAAGAGATATGGGCATATTTTATTTTTCTCACACCAAATTCAGTGTACAGAAAGCTCACTATGGTGTATTTTTGCTCCAGGCTTACTCCTGACTAAACTTAAATCTCACTCCTGGTAGGTTCATGAACTATTTTGGTTGCTGAGAATAGAATGTGAGTCCACAGCATGCAAGTGAGTGTTTTTATCATTTTTCTACCTCTGTGGCCTCTGCACTGGTGCCATAAGGTAATTGCCTTTAAGAATTCATTTGCCTCCTGGTCATAGTATTATGCATACCAGAATTCCTACTTCAGTGGACTCCATTGGAAGAGTTTCTTACAGTGGAGAGTTAAAGATATTTTTCTTCTCATTCTTATTCTGTGCTAATTTTACTCTTTCCCTTTCTCTTCACCAGTTCCCTCATCCATAAATCTAGCTTTGTTATAACCTCTCAATGGTGTAATAAATAATTCTCCTTATGTAATGATGTATCTCAGTGTACTCTTCTGAGAGAAAATAGAGTAGGAGGCAATTGGCATCAATTTTGTTTTTAGAATTTTGCTTACACTATCACAGTAAGTAATTAATGTCTTGACTGTTACTTTCCTTTTTTTGACATGTTGCTTTAATTGTCTATTTTGACACCTGGCAACATTTCTCTGTTCAGCTCAGCATAGCTACTGACAATATGTCTAAGACATGTACACTAAAAGTACAAACATCATTGAGAAATTAAAGATAGAGTAATTCCAAAGATTGAAAAAACAAATATTTTAAAACATAGATTTTTTTTTATCAAATTAATGGGCAAATTTAGAACTATTTCAAAAGCTCAACAAAATTTTATTGATTAGACATAGACTTAAAAACTCCAAATAATTTTGGAAGTGCCAAGAACATTATATAGCCACATTTATTTGAAGTTGGTAAGCAAAGTTAAAGTACACCACTAGCTTAGCTATAAAAACCAAAAATATGACTTTTCATAAAATTTTGGGGCCTTAAGAGTGCTCAGGGCATGCTTCAGGCTCTGTACACAGTGATCATCCTAGAAAGGACTGGCAACAATACAGAATGCCAAAATGCTGAAGCCAAGTAGTCGATGCACATGTATCCTATCCACTGTACTATCTTCCTATCCAAGGAATCTGGTAGTTTGATAATTATCAACATATATTATGTATATATACATATATATCAATGGAATAGACTATATGGTCAAAAATAAATTCCCACAATATTTCTTTTGCTAAAGATTTTTTAAGTTTTATGCTACTTTGACTTTCATTTTTTCAGGGAGTGTGATGATTTAATTCATACCTGGTAGTGTTCGAAACCTATTCTTCATTCTGTTCACAGGAGTGACTTCTGGCATTTCTCAGGGACCAAAATGCAATGCCTGGGATCAAACAGAGCTCAGCTGCATTTTATTATACAGGGAAGAAACTTACCTTTCATACTAAATTCCAGCCCTTGAATTAACTTTTAGTGTCAAAAAAGACTGAAGATAGAGCACAGACATTTTACAAACACCCTTCTTCTATATGTCTAATGTTATTATATTCTATAATCGCACAACAAATTTATTAAAACAAGAATATATTTTGGTAAGTACTAGTGCCTTAATTATTGACTTTGTTTCTTTTCATTGTCATATCTAATTTTATTTTATTATATTTATTTTAATGTATAATATATTTATTTAAGCACCATGATTACAAGCATGATGTAGTTGTGTTTCAGTCATAAACAGAATACCCTCCTTCACCAGTGCAAACATTCCCACCACCAATGCCCCCTCTCCCCACCCATGCATGTATTCAAGACAGGCATTCTATTTTTCTCACTCTTTAACATTGTCGTACTAGTTGTTAATGTAGTTATTTCCCTAACAGCATTCACCACTTTTTCACCTGTATCTTATGTTTATGACCCAGTATGCTATTCAAGATTCTACACTACATTTATTTGTCATACCTCCTCAGACTCTTAAACACTGGAAATGTGTATTTTCCCTATTTTTCATGATCTTCATACTTTTAAATAATGCCTTAGTCTTCATTTTCCTGAAAAGTCAAAGAAAACTTCATCTTTAATATGCAATGTCATGTTTGTTCAATTACTGGGAACTCATTTTTTTTAGCATTTTGCTAATAGCTAAAATTATTTGAAGTCATTTTGTTAGATAAAAAATATTTTGCCAAACATATTATCTCAAGTCTTTGTAAGCTGTCCTTCATCCCTTGCCAGGAAGAGATCATTTTGGTACTTTAAGCCAAAGTACAGAATACTAATTCCTTTTTATCTTCACCATCTAATTAACCAACTGTTCAATTGCACACTGCCATTTTTCTTCTTAAATCTCAACTAGGATCAGATTAAATTTACAGACTATATCCTAAAATATTTTAGTTTTCATAATATATATTGCAAAATTCCCCATTGTAAATTATTTGATTTACTAATAAGCACTAATTTTTCCCATTCTTTTAGTAATTTTTTGCATAATAATCAACAAATTTATTTAATGACATCCATTAAAAAGGTGCACTTTTACATGAATAATGTTACCTTAGAAAATTTTACATATCTGATCAAAAGATCAAAGTTAGTTCAATACATCACTTTATTATTGTGACTTTTATCTATTTTACTACTTTGGAAAAAAATTACATGTAATATTGACAAAATTCTGTAAATATTAAAGCTTAAAAAATTGTTCTAGGAGAGTTCAGTAGCTAGTGTGCTTGCCTTAGATGTGGCTGACCTGTGTTTGATCCACAGCAGCACATATGATCCCCCAAATCATCAAAATAAATATCTAAAATAGATATCAAAATAGATATCTGGGGAGTATTTCTGACTTTGGCCTCCATATAAAAAATTATACTCTGGGGCCTGATCAATGACGCAGAGGTAGGGTGTTTGCCTTGCACATGGCTGACACAGGATGGACCGTGGGTCCAATATGGGTTCAATATGGTCCCCTAAGTCAGGAGCAATTACTGAGCATATAACCAGGAGTAACCCCTGAGTGTGTGTGTGTGTGTGTGTGTATATATACATATATACATATATAATAGATAGATAGATAGATAGATAGATAGATAGATAGATAGATAGATACTCTATCAGACCAAGGATATAGCATAGTGGATTTGGTATTTGCCTTGCTCATGTTTGACCTGGGTTAAATCTCTGATACTTCATTTGGTTTCCTGAGCATCACAAGGGGTGATCCCTGAGCAGTGCTGATGTGATCCAAACATAAATAAAAATGTACTATTATTATAGTAACTTTCACTGAGAAATAATTAAATTCATTTGACATATTTAGTACTTGTTATAATAAACTTTAAAAAGATCATCAAATGGGTTGGAATAATCTAGCCTGGAGAAAACACTCATATGTCTTTTAAAGTGGTAAGTTGCAAGATTTCAAACTGTATAAGTAAAAGATTTTTGCTATTTGTTTTAATAATTTGAATACAAATACTTCAGTCTTCTTACATTGAAAATAGTGACAAACTTAATTTACTTATTATAATTTTGAGTTCAATATATTTAGTTTATAAAGGATATTGCTGCATGTAATTTTTTGCTTTTGTTGTTTTTTAGCTACACACAGTTGTGCCTGGTATGTGCTTCTGGCTCTCTACTCAGGGATCATTTAAGGCTGGCAGGGATACTATATGAGGTACCAGGAATTGAACTAGGGCCACCTGCAAGTAAATCAAGAACCTTACTTACTCTTGCCTTGTCTATAAATTTTCAACTACATGGAACACTCAAAAGATCTTAAAGATGCTCTTCTGTGCAATTTAATTTTAATGAATAGAAATATTTAGAGTTTCTGAAAATTATGTAAATAGAGAAAAATGGCAGTAAATAGGCAGAAAACTGAAGAAAAAAGCTAAAGAAAGGAAATAAATTGAGAAAGTCAAAACAAGATATTTGAAATAATTACCTTGACTATTGTCTGACTCAATACTTCTTTGTTTAAAAACAAAACTATTTGCATTAATCATATCTTCATATATTATACAAATATATGCAAACACATAATTATTAAAAATATATTATAATATAGTTATTATATCATGTTATATGATTATTGACTATATTATACAATTCTTAATTATATTATGGTATGATATATAATTATAGAATATTTAATAATATTCTACTATATTTGACTTAGTAGTACAAAGTTCAGAATAAATATTGGATTAATATATACTTGCATAATAAGTTGTATATTTGAGGAATAACATTTAATGTAGAAAAAGCAGACAGGAAAAGTACCTAGAAAATTTGAAGATGTCATAAAATAATTTATTATTAATACTCTGAAGGTCCAAAATTATATCCTTTTATTCTTGTCAATTGAAGAAGAGACATCAGTGATTCTCTCATGTCTAACTCTTTCGCAGTTAAACCTGTCAGGAAGCAATTAATTCTTTCCCATAGATGTCTCCTACGTTACCAATTTGGTAATCAAATTCTTTAACATTATGTTGCTAAGAAATATTAGTTTTAACCTGTTATTGCAAATTTATTTCACTATTCTGGCTATCGGCCTTGCTCAATTTCTCTTTATATGTTTACAAATCTCTTAACTGAATCCAGATCAACCAGATTAGTTATGCCAACTTCTGTCCAATCCCATGAAAGGACATAGCTTACAATTCTTTTATTCCAGTATAAAAATTATGCTGAAAACATGGCAGACTAAATTTTGTCTACTTATTTCCTAGTTATAATATTCAGCCTTTTAGGGAAAAGACTAAATGTTCTAATTACTAGTAACAGTAACAAAAATCTTTAGACGTTATGTTCTGTGTGTTCTTACATGTCTTCTTGGGTAACATTTACTAATAACATAATTTTGCTTCTTGCTGTGTTTTAGTAGTTTAAGCAAATTAAGAATACTTTGTCACCAGGAATTCATGGAAGGAAAATGTTTGCGGGACTGAAGAGACAGAGGATGGGTGGGGCCATTATATTGCACATGGTCAATATTTGACAACATATATGATTATCTAGGAGTGATCTCTGAGAACAGAATTAGGAAGGAATATTGGGCAGGAGAGGATGAGAAGGACAAAGAGGAGAGAAGAAGAGGAAGAAGGAGGAGGAGGAGGAAGAGAAGGAGGAGGAGGAAGAGGAGGAGGAGGAGGAGGAGAGCAGCAATAGAAAACAACAAAGAGTGAAGAACAAAGAGTATAGAAGGGTAAGAGGAGGAGAAATAGAGGAGGAAGACAATGTGGAAGAGGAAGAGAAAAAAAGGAAGAAGAGGAGAAGGAGGAGGAGAAAGAGGAGGAGGAGGAGGAATTTTTGCTGTTATGGTCTTCATGATCTGTAAGCTTGTATATCTCACTTCCAAGATGAGAAATATTTCTACCAAAAGACACAAACTTCACTGCATAAGTCATGAGGACTGTCCCTGTTTACTTAGGGCTCCTTGTATTTCAGTATAAAGTAGGAAGTAAATATGTGCTTTTGTATGATTAATCCAAGCTACTAAGAAGAATTTGTTCAAATGTTTAAAAATGGAAGAAGGAAAGGGTATATTAAAAATACAGGCTATTAGCCTGGGGGAGGCTGAAAGTTCTTATCTGGCACAGTTATTAGTGTCAAAGGAAAAGCATGACAATTCTCTAGGCATGGATACAAATGCCCCAATTCATTCAGGAATAGAGATTATGTCACTACAGAGTAAAGAATGATAATTAGTTGGAGGGTATCTTGAGTAGAAAGACAATATTAAATGAATAATAAAATATAGAGTTATAAAAAATATTTTAACCATATGGCCAATTATAAGAAGATGAGATGTCATTCTTCAAACTATTCTTTATTTTTATGAATAAGTTTTATTTTTGTGTTTTTATTGTTGAGTCTATACAACTTCATGTTCTGCATATATATATTTATTTGTTTATTATAATCTAAATGAGAACTTTGCAAAGGATTATATGTATAACTAAGTAGATACTAAGGAAAAATCCTATTCCCTACATTTAATCACATTATTGTGTAATATATTATATTTTACTCTATACCACTTAAGTATTGTTAACTTAAATTGTATATTTAATATATATAGTAAATGTAAAAGATGAGAAAAATCATCTAAAGACTGTATACTTTACTCAAAAAATGCTTTTATTTTAGAAAAGTGTTTTATATCAGATAATCCAAATATGTTCATGTTATTATGTATATTTTGAGATCACATATGCTTAAAGTTTATATCTATATAGGTATCCATTTTATGATGGTAAACTAAGAAAAAATAGTTTTAGCAAATTACTAGGGAGAAGATGTACAGAAAATTAGGTCAATAATTATTGCTAAATTTTTATTTATATGCTTTATTATAAGATTTATATCTCAATCAGTAATCTTTGAGTAAAACAATTTTGTCACAATAATATGGGCAGAACTAATCCAATCAGTTGAAAACATGAAAAGAAAAAGAAGCTGATTATCTCAATCAGGAGGGTTTTATATTAAGTTTGCCTTTAGACTTTTCTGTAATAGCTATTCTCAAAGTTTCTGTAGCAGGTAGCATTTACTTTTCAATTAGAATACTAACTCTTTCTGGTTTCACAGTAGATTATATTTAGACTCAAACTGAAACAATTTCCATACTCTCTGGCATCTCAGACAATCCTATTGGATTTTAGACTCACCAAGCGTCAGTAAATCTCCACAATTACATGAACTAATTCCTTATCCACTCTATTAAGTTTGTTTATCTAAAGAAATCTAAAAGTTTTTCCAATTATATTCCTTTAGGCCGGAGGATATTTTGTGATGCTGAGCATATAGGAATAAAAATACAAATAAAACTTTAATAGCAAATTATAAAGAAATGTATTCAGTTACAAATGGAACAACTGGAGCTGGAGCGGTGGTCTAACTGTTGGTTATACGTAGATTTATTATTTTTTGTCCCCCAATTCACAATACAGACCAGGCAAAGGCCTGGGTTGAGGTGTATATGGGGTGCATTTACTGTACCTCCTCTTTCTTTACAGTCAGCTTAAAGAACACAGCCTGTGGTAAGAATTGGGAGTCTTTATCTTTTCTTTTCATTTTTTTATTTATATATATATAAATACACACACATATATATGTATATATATA
>PVKC010005908.1:0-21403 GCA_004027635.1 Crocidura indochinensis | reverse complement strand
CCACTTACACTAGCAGCCCTGGGAGCAAAGGAGAATGATATAGGATGCATGCTGAGAATGAGTGGGGAGGGGGAGTTGTGGGAATGCCCATGATTGGATGACACTATATACCTAAAATTTTACTGTGAATAATTTGCAATCCACTTTGGTCAGAATAAAAATATTTGGGGGGACCAAATATAAAAATATTTATAAAGAAAATACAGAATATCTAAAGTGGATTCAATTTATTAATAAATACACATATGACCTTAAAATTTGACATAGTGTTGTTTATTAAATATTTACATATGTCTATCAATCAGTATTTTATAAAGTTCAGAATGATCATTAAATACTAGGATAAAACTTTTAGATACCTTTTATTTCGTTAGGTTTGAGTCACCCAGCAGTGTTCAGGTCCAATTCTTAGCTCGATAGACAGGGACCATTTCTGAGAGGCTCAGGAGACCTTATGGAATACATAGGATTGAACCTGGGTTGGTTGCATGCAAGGATGCTTACCTGCTATGCTATTACTCTGAACCCTATATACTGTTACTATTTAAAGATATTTTTTTAATTTTTAAAAATTCATTTAAAGAAAACGTATCACATAGTTGACATGACTGATCATAATACACTTGTTTCAGAATGATTAAAAAGCAAAGTTATTAAGAGATAGAAACATGCTGAGTGAAATAAGTCAGAGAGAGAGAAAAAAGCAGAATGGTATCACTCATCTATGGGTTTTAAGAAAACTGAAAGACATTCCTGCAATAATAATAATTTTCAGACACAAAAGAGAAAAGAGCTGGAAGTTCCAGCTCACCTCAGGAAGCTCACCACAAAGAGTGATGAGTTCAGTTAGAGAAATAACTACATTTTGAATTGTCCTAAAAATGAACCTATGAGGGAAATGGAGAGCCTTTCTAGAGTACAGGCAGGGGGTGGGTCGGGAGGAGGGAGATTTGGGACAGTGGTGATGTGAACGTTGCACTGGTGATGGGTGGTCTTTACATGACTGAAACCCAAACACAATCATGTATGTAATCAAGGGGTTTAAATAAAATATATTAAAAAAAAAAGAAAGAGAATAGGGAATCAAAGAAAAAAGAAAAAGAAGGGGAGAAAGTTCATTAGCAGTTATATTTGTGAAAATATTTTTATCACCAATAAAGTTGTTAATACAATAGCCAAGGGTTTAGTATGTCCCTTCCTTTTTTTCTTTAGAGATGGGAAATATACAAAAAAAAAGGTGTGTATATTCAAAGTTTATTTTTAATTTTACAAAATAAAAATAATCACAGAAGCAAACAATAAAAATTATATAATTATTAAGATATAGTGGTTAGCAGAAATTAAATACCAATGAAACAATTAGTATTCTATTTCTTTTAACTTTGGAGGTAATGGTTTGGGTTCCCACGAAGCATGGCTATTCATGGCACTATTCTCAGTAGTGACTCCTGGCCATGCTTTCTGGAAACAATGTGCATTGCTGGAGATTGAAGTGGGGCTGGTCACATCCAAGGCAAGTACTTGCACTGCTTAGGCAAATTTTCTTGTTATTTTGGGGCCACATACTGAAGCTTCAAGAGTTAGTTCTGGTTCCTCGCTAAGAAATTACTCCTGGCAAGTTTGCGGGACTATATGGAATGTCAGAGACTGAACACAGGTCGGCCATCTGCAAGGCAAACTCCCAATCCGCTGTGCTAGCCCTCCAGACATCTTTTTATTATTTTTAAGAGTGAAAGGTTGATTTAGTTTCTCATAAAGATAATAATAAATTATCTATGATTCCAGAAAATGGTACCTAATAACATATATTCACTAAATTTTATATATTTTTATAAACAAGGATATCAGTTTATGACTATAGATTTTATTAGTTTGATATTAATTTGAAACTGTAGCAATAGTGTGTTTGCATTTATTGAAATGTTAAGTTCTGAAAGTTTGTAAACATCAGTGATAATTGTATTTAATCATGACTCATCCCAATTTAGTTTCAGCAATAGACTCATTTGAATTCAGACTGGAAAAAGAGGCAGTCTGCCAAAACTAAGGAAATTAAAAAATATTTTTTTTCTGCTTTACTTTATGGAATACAAATGTCCTAGAAATAAGTTAGAATATTCTTACACAATGTTTGTATGTCGTATTTTAAAATAATGCTTAAAAGGCAACACATTTGATTCTCTTTTTTATTAGAAGCAAATAAACTAGATAGGTCAAACTATTGTATAATTTAGATATATAATTTCAGATTTGAATGCTTGCATCTCCCAAATACCCTTTGAATCATTAAAATTATTTGTCGTTAATAGCACATGTAACTATACATATATGTGTTAATAGTTCTCAAAACTATGTTTTAGAATCTTGTGATTCATTTTTAGCACACATAGTGCCATTTGATTAAAATATTTATGCAGAACAGTTCAGTAATTATTTATAATCAGACTGGTTATATATATTTTCAAAATGGCCTCCATTATAAAAACATTAACAAGAAACACCTTTATCTCTTTGTAAAATTGAAGAAAAAGACATCAGAGATACTTAAAAGTTTCTTTCACTACCTATTTCCTAGATAAATATTTAACTCTTATCCAGAAATAATACGATTACAAAACATTAATATTTACTTTTGATTTCAAAATTCTACCATTTTTGAACTAATTAAAATACTAAAGAATATCAAATAAGTATGCCAGAATTACTGAGCCAACAGAAGATCTGCAGTTATCTTTAAATCTCTATTGAAAGTCAGGGAGGGAGGGAGAGAAACAAATTAAAAAGAACACAAAAACCTCTATTGAAAGTCTTAGAAGATGTCAAATAGTAAATTATTGCAGTTGCTAGTATATTTATACAAATTGTCAAATGAGTAAAAAACATATATTGAGTTATTTTATCTCACAATAGATATTTGAAACTGATCTATTTTAATTACACAAAATCAATGAAATCTATATTTATATTATGCTTTGCTATTTATTTAAATTTCAGGAACAAATATATTTTAATCATATTTTTATTTACTGATGAAAATGCATCACATAGTTGACACAACTGATCATGCTACAATTGTTTCAGGGAGACCAAAAGCAACATGAATAAAAAATAGAAAATTGAAAGATAAACTAAAGATATGGGAGAGAAAGGAAAGTCAGTGGCAAGTATATTTTTGAAAATTATTGAATCACCAATGAACTCATTAAAGCACTAGCAGAAAGTTTAGTAAGCTGTTATTTTTTTTTTTTACTGGATGAGAGCTTAAAAAATACCGTAAAAACTATATGGGTGGCAAATGTTTACAAGGCCCAACAATATGAGGGAAATGGAAGGGAAAAGCCTTGGCCTAAATTTTCTGCCATAAGACCAACTCAGGGTTCCAGGCATACTAGGTTGTCCAAAGGAACAAATATCTTAATGCTTACTTTTAATCACTTAGACTTCCAAATGTTAAAAGTAACATACTTAAAAGTTAGTTTAATAAAAGTATGATGATATAAATATTTTATAGACCATTGCCTCAATTTAATTAATATTCTGAAGATGAATTTTTTCCAATTTATTAACTTAGATACTGTAAAATATTTTGGTTCCCCTTATTGTTTCTGTATTTTTATATAATAATTTCAAAACTCAAATGGTTCTTATCCTTCAGGACCAAATTTTCTATAGAAAAAATATATAGTATATATGTATACTACATTATGTATATACTACCAGTATATTAGCTATTCTGAGTTGTTTTCTTTCCATACATTTTTCTCACTTTCTTCATAAATTCTCTCATCATTCTTCTAAATTTATATTATTTTATCAAAAATAATATGACTTTCAATAGTTAAAAACATATAAATTACCATAGTGAAGAAAGAAATATTAATCAAGATACTAACATGTTATATAATAGAATCACACGAATTACTATCTATTTAATGGTTCTCAATTTCCGCATTTAAAAACTCTGAAGTAACACAGATTTTCTTTTCCTTTTTTTTGGGGGGGGGCACACTGTAGTGCTCAGGGTTACTCCTGGCTCTATGTTCAGAAATAACTCCTGGCAGGCTTGGGGAATCATATGGGATGCTGGGATTAGAACCGCCAACCTTCTGCAGGCAAGGCAAACGCCTTACCTCCATGCTATGTCTCCGGTCCCCATTACAGTTTTTCAAAAGATAATTTTTATACATTAAATGTCAATTATACCAAGCATGCTAATATATCTTCCAATCCCTTAAAATAATGAGATTTATTGAGCACTTAAGCTCTCCCTATGAATTACTGCACTTAACAATTATTCACATATTCTGAAATTATACAAGACAAACAATGCCTTCAGTACATATAGTTAAATTACTCAATTAATTATTGATAAAATCAATTACTGATTATTTAAATTTTTGATTTAGAAAATTTGAAGAAGCTGCCAGCAGTTAAGTTTTAAATAGCATGGTGAAAAATGTGACTAGTACAAGATTTGAGTGAATATATGTATAATTTCAATGCAATATCCTTTCTGACAATCATGATGATATCATTCTATTTTGAGAAATTTAAGGAAAAGAAGATAAAGCTGTGGAAGAAAACAATGTTTAAAAGTGATGGTTTGTTTGCTTACTTATTTTCACCACGACTTCATGCTCCACAAATCTCTTGTTGGACGTCAAGGTTGATTCCAGATCTTGGCAATTGTGTTTAGTGCTGCAATAGAATAATGGTGTGCATACATACTTTTGGATGAATGTTTTTCTATCTTGGGGACAGATACCCAAGAGCACGATTGCTGGGTCATATTTTATTTTATTTTATTTTATTTATTTTTTGGGGGGAGGACACACTGGCTGGCGCTCTGGGGTTATTCCTGGCTCTGTGCTCAGAAATCACTCCTGGCTCAGAGGATCATATGAAATTGAACCCACTGCAATCCTGGGTCTGCTGTGTGCAAGGCAAAACCCTTCCACAATGCTTCCACTCTGGCCCCGAAGACACACTTTTTAAAACTAAGAAACTGACATCAATATCTAGTCTTAGCTAAATTTCATACTTTATTTGAATTGCATTTCTCTACTAAGATGCTTTTGTGGTAGGACAGTACATTCTTTAGCTCTCATGACTATTTCCTCTGATTTGTAAACATTTCCCAGTTGCTTTTGATTGTTTTAATTCTTTATCCTGAGCTTGGTTGACTTGAAAAAGATTTTCCATATATTTTCTAAAATTCCTTTCGTATTTAGTTTGCTAATACCTTTCTGATATTGAGATTCAAGTTACATAATTTTGAGAAAAAAAACCTTGCAGAAATGCCTTTTTATAATATAATAATGTTAACTATATGTTAAAGTACTGTTTTCCAGATTATCCACTGTCAGGTTAGAGTTTCCTTTATTTCAAATCTGAAATTTAAACTTGATTTATGATATCTACTCACACTGAAAGAAATGGAGGTTATTTTTAATCTCTAATAAGATATTGAACCCATATTTTTTTGGATATTTTTTAAAATTTTGATCATAGTGGCTTACATACTTTTCACATTAGTATATTAGTTATATATTAACATCGAATCAGGGGAATACCCACCACCAAATTTGTCCTCCCCCCTTCCCCATTCCCTTTCTGCAACCCATATCCCCCACCATTACCGCCCCAGGCTGCTAGAGTAGTTGGTCCCCTCTTTGTCTAGCTTACTGTCAGTGATCATACATCTGTATGCATCCTGGTGCCCTCCCTCGTTTCTCCCTCTATTTGAGAGGCTAAGCTAGATCAATCAAATTATGTGGTTTTGTTTGAGGGAAAGAAAAGCAATAGAATGGGGGTAAAGAATAAGAAAAAAAATTTAAAAAAATTAAAATATGCTGAAAATGGGCGGAGTCCTAGTGGCTATCAACCTCAGTTTGAGAGAAGACATGAAAAAGGTAATTGAAATACCATAACAATACAAAAATAAATGTCAAATTAAATATCCAGTGAGCCCTACAGCAATAAAGAGCAGCACCACACAGTAGTCTCGTGAATCTATAATTTTTAATTTCATAATAAACTTATTTTTGAGCCCTTTTCTTCATATTCAAGTTGTTGATATATATTACAAATTTACTTTATATTTATGATGCATTATTCTAGTACTACAACCTTAAGTTTTATTCATAAACTTTAATTTGTATGAGTTAAAAGCAAGTATAAGGGCACTTCATACTAAATTCATTTCAAACACAGCCTATATAATATTCAAAAGTACTATTTATTTACATTCAGAATGAACAGAAAGGATTTTTGGGTGAATAGTTTGGCATATTTAGTATAAAAGTACAAAGATACCTATATAAAATATATAAAATGATTTTATAGTTTTTCAAAGATGTTAGGTAGTAAGCTTTGTTTCCCTTTGTCTCTGGTTAGTTTCTATTGATATATTTTTAAGTTCACATTCTCTTTTATCTGCTCTCCTGAACATATTAACATCAAAGACTTTCTTCATTTCATACAATTTTTGATTTTTGTGAATTCCTTTTAGTTCTTTTTCACAGTTTTATTTATCTCCTTAAAGTACCTACCTGTCCTGAGCCTTTATTGCCTTTAGCATATTGATCATAATTATTTTAAATTCCAATCATAGTAACTCCTCTACGTATCTATATGTGATTCTCATAAATGCTTTGACTTTCCAAAATATATTTTCTTGTCTTTGAACTTCTTAGTAGTCTTTTGAAGTAAAAACAAGTTTTTATTTGGGATTTATGATAAAGGAAGTCAATAACAAAGGGAGGGAGCCACACTCTCAAGAGAGAAAGGAACTTCTATGGTTGAGGGGGCTCAATAAAGAACCCAGCATAAAAGTAGAAATGTACATATTTCAAGAGGTGAAAGGCAGACAATACGTGCATAGAAGAACCATGTTCTTGGGTTAAGGGAAGACATGTGCCAGTAACTTTTTTTGAAATATTCAATTGACAGACTTTTTTTTTTTTTCGGACTAAAGCACTATTTCCTTTCAGACTTTAATAACAGGATTCATGGAACCCTATTCAAGAGTCTGATTTATGCAAAGTTTGTTGTTACTATGGTTTCCCTGGTTGGAATGTGCTGTTGTTATGGCAACCAGAAAGTACATTTTCATAGCCTATAATTTTTCCCCCTTATCACCCTCTACATCTTTGCATTAATTCCCAAAGTGATTCTTGCAGGTATCAACTTTTTTTTTGTGGGGGGGAACTCACCCAGCAGTGCTGGATGGTTATTTCCATCTCTAGCCCACGGATCACTCCTAACAGTTTTGAACAACCATAGGTACGCTGGGGATCAAAGCCATATCATCAGCATTCAGGTAAGCACCCACTGTACTCTCCAGCACTGGGTTTCAATTTTTCTAATAGTCCTTAATTCTGGGATCTTGCTACCTGATAGTAAATGAAAAGATCCTGAGGGAACTTCCAGGATTCCCAGAGGAAAAACCTCAAGGTAAGAGTCTGAGTTGAGGTTGCAGACTTTCTACAGCTTTTCTTTTCCCATGTGTTGTCCAGGAGTTACTTTTGTAACTTTGGATATCTCAAGTACACAGAATGCACTCTGGCCCTTTTATATATCTTCCCAGTACGGGAACTTCATTTTTCAGAGCTTTCTTTCTACTTTATCAGCTACCATTGATAGTTAATAATTCCCCCAGTCTCTTCAGTCTACTGTTTATGCATCATTCTTTCAAGTAACATTCAGATTAAAGCCTTAACCATCTAAAGACAATTTAAAAAAAAAAAGTTTTGTAGGTTTGTATATAGTAACTTGTAGAGGCAACAGCTGCAACGAGAATATCTCCTACCAAAATAATTTATTTCATAAGCGAATTAGGAAACAGGCTTCAGAAGTAGCAAGATTTTCTCCTCACCAGCCAACATATATAAGGAGAGGGAGATTTCTTTGCAATTGAAGGTAGATTCAAAAAGGCTTCAAGTGGATGGAAAGACTTAAGCATGTGTGTATTGAACTACACTCTAAAAATATCTTACACTTTAGTACTTCCTAAAACTTTCTTAGAGAAGTTTAAATTCTATGGATTTTGTATTACTAGTGGCATATGACATAAGTAAGCAAAAATTCAGATTGCTTCTGTAATCAATATTCTCTCTGATGCCTCAGGTTCTCTGATAAGTTAATTATAACTGCTTAATGTGCAGTTTGTCTTGTTTCTGATTTGTTGTGAGTGTGAGAGTGATGTGTTTCTGCTCTACATTTTTGAGATGAATCCCTCTGGATGATGTTGACAAATTTTAATGAGTGTTTGAAATTATCAGGTTCCTAATAAGCCAATAAGGACATATGCAGCTGAGATCCTGAGAAGGGAAAATCAGAATTGTGGTTTCCATTTCGTATCATTTTCTCTTCCTGTGAAAGATGAATGTGAAATGCCTCAGCTTTCAGGAATGAAGAAAGGGGAAATAAAAGTTGCACATAGATGTTGTAGACAGAAGTGTAAAACTGCCTGTTTTTAAGTGAAACCATTATGGGACAACACTAAGAAGAACAAGCAGACACCAGAAATAGCAATCCAAGGAAGCAAAGTTCAGATACAATTCATTTAAATTAAAATTTTTCTGCAGTTTCTTCTGCCACAGACTAATTGATAGCTTAAAATAAAATTTAATACTTAATAAAAATAATTGACTAATTATATATATATTATTTTTATAAAAATATCTGTCTCTTTATCATAATGACTAGGCCTATTAAACACTGGAATTTATTCCAAAATTGAAGCAAAGATTAACAGAAAAAATAAATTAAAAGAATATAAAGATAATATAATCAATATAATAGATTTTCTTAACACAACCTAAAAAATTATATAAGATAGATCAAATAATAAAATAACTGGAAATTATACAAATAGAGAAAGTAAAGAAACTTGCATCTCAGTATTTAAAAGTATAGTGATTGAAATAGTTTAATGAATTAGTTTTAAAGGGTATAATAGCCTCTTACAAGGAATCTGAAAATAAGTGAAATGCAAGCTATCTCATCCCAACAAATATATTATGAATAGCTTTCATATTAAAATAGGTTGATGACTAAGAAAAGGGACTCACAGACCTCCATTTACTGTTATAAATGTAGCAATCTTCTTGCAGGAGACAAATGATCTTAGATGACTTCCCTGATAAAAGAAACAAATTTATTTTTAGAAGTGAGAGAAATTAAATAATGACAAATATAAATAATAATTAATTATATAACTTATAGAATTCATCCATTTGCTTGACTGTATTGAATAGTAATTTACAAAATAACTATATTCATTTCACTAATGGTAAAAGTATGTATAATAACACAATCAGAGAAAAAGAAGACAAATAATTAAAATTTAATATCTTGAATTAAAAATTAAGAGTAAGAGAAAATAATTAATCTTGTGTAAACATATTTAATATTACATTTTGGGACCAGAGAGATAGTATGGCGGTAAGGCATTTGCCTTGCATGCAGGTCAGAATGCCGATATTCCATATTGTCCCCTGAGCCTGCCAGGAGTGATTTCTGAGCGAGCATAGAGTCAGGAGTAACCTGCCAGGTGTGATCCAAAAACAAGCAAAAAAAGCCAAAAATATTATATTTCCATAAAATTTATTCCACTGTTTAGAAATTATATCTCTTTGCTGTTTTGATTTAGATTTCCCCAATAGTGATTCTGAACACTTGTCAATGTGCTTATTGGCTATCCACATTTTTTTTTCTGAGAAACAGAAATACTTAGAGCTATACTTCATTAAAGATATAACTTCTATTCAGAAAATGTTTAGATATGGTATTAATAAATAGATATGTGTAATGGCATAACAATAAATCTACATAAATGCCACTTCCCTCCCTCTTTCCTTCCTTTCCTTCCTACTTTTTCCTTTTCCTTCCTTCCTTCCAACTTCCTTCCTTCAAACCTTCTTCCTCCTTCCCTCCCTTCTTCCCTCCTCGTTTTTTCCTTTCTCCCTCCATCCCTTTATCTTTTTCTTCCTTTTTCCCTCCCTCTCTCCCTCCCTTCCTCTCTCCCTTCATTCCGTTCTTTCTCCCTCCTTCCCTCCCTCCATCATGTCCTTACTTCATTGTCCTCAGTGCTTACTCCTACTTCTATGCTACTGAATTCTTTCTGGCAATTTTCAGTAGAGTATACACATATGGTTGCAGGGATAAAATCTGGGTTGAACAAATGCAAGGCAAGCTTTTTACAAGTGACACTATCTGTCCAGGCTATATAAATCTTTTAAAGGAGACTGAAGTACAATTAAAAAATGTCAAAAGCCTTACCCTGAGTCCTATCATTTAAAACACATTTTTATTCAGTGCGCATTCACCATTTATACTGCATAAAAATAATGAAACAAATTTTATTTAACTAAAAACTTACAAATCTTAAAATCTTAAGATTCTACAAGGAAGGTATGAAGAGCAAATATCTAATCAAAGAGATTACACGATTTCTTATCATTTTCTTTAAAATAGTAATGCAATATATAATAAAGAATAAAACTGAAAAATAAGTTAGGTTTTCTCTGTGCTAAGAAAGAAATTTGGTTATGCTTTCAATAGTCTCTAAATAACTAAGTACTAGAACTCCTAAAAAGTTTCATTAACATATGACTGCTGACCAAATATCATGTTTGCTATTGCCTTTAGAAAAGTTAAATGAGAAATTATTATACTAAAGTAACACATTAAGGGATAAAAGCCAAAAAGTTGACACAACTAAGTGGGAACTATTATAAAGTGCATAAATATTAGAACAATTCCATTTTTCATTTTGACTCTACCTTCGAATATATACAGAAAATATAGATATTCGGCACCCTATTTATTCAGATTAATTTTGTTTTTTTTTGTATTTGTAAATTAGGAAAGTAAAGCTGTATTACAAAGTCCATTTAATGTACTACTTAAATTACCCTGAAATTAAAAAAAATTACCCTGAAATTACATAAAGGTTTATACAGATTTCAGAGAAGGAACTGATGCTCCTGAAAATATTTGCTCAGTTGTTTATATCTTAATGTTCTTTAAATATTTATTTGTTTGGAAAAATTATTTATGGTATATTAAGTAATGTGCTAATTTTTGAGAGTACTTTCATAAATAAAAATATTAAGTTACTTCTCTAAAGGTAGATACCCCTTTAACATTTTTTAGTATTTTATTTGCAATTCTAACTCACTGATAGCAGCATACAGGGCCATACATATAAAAATTTATAAATGGAAACACCTCCAAGAAAGATTGGTAAAATTGTGGCAGCCACATCATTTTTGATTACCATTTCCCTAGAAATGTGGCCTAAACTGCCAAATTGTATGTAATAGGGTTTGCTCTCATTTTTATTTCCTACTTGACATTTAGTATTCCATACATTCAGCCATATATTCATATTGACGTAAACATTCAATTCTAGTTAGAAAAGTATATATAACATATATAAGCTATATATAAGTTATATATATATATATATATATAACTTCAAACAATGAAGCTAATTATTGGATGTCAGTCAGGATTCGAACCACCAACCTTCTGCACACAAGGCAAATGCCTTACCTCCATGCTATCTCTCTAATGAAGTTAATTATTAACTGCTTTTTCTTTCATCAATATAAAACAAAACTTTAGCTAAATATGTAGTTAATTAATTTATCTTTAACAAAAGAAAAAGAAACCCATTTTGACTTTCACTTGACTCTACACTTGGAATTACTCCCAGGTGTTGGAATTCAAAACTGTGTTGGACTCATGCAAGCACCTTATCTGCTCTACTACTGCTCCAGCCCCAAAATACAACTGTTTTAATATGACAAAATTGAATTCTGGGCTGAAGTAATATTCCTCTCCAAAGAATTTGAAGCAGTAGATATTTTTTCCATAGAAAATATAAACAGTCAAATATAATCTATCTTATTTGAAATTTGCATATTTATGTGTTTCATGAATATTTCATCATGATTTTATTTATATAGATGTTTACTTTCAATGATTGTGACTATTAAGTATCCCTCAGTAAAGATGCTGGTTTTTAATATATAATTAAAATGTTTGAGGGGACATTTGATATTTGTTCACTAAGGATTTATTTAGATGAAATATGACTGACTCTGCAAAATTTTTATTTTTTTCTGGTCCATTTGCCATATTCTTTCCAAGACCAAGAGAAAATGCATGTAGAAAATGTGTAACACTGAATCCTAATGAAATGCTTTAAATTTTATCATTTCCATGATGGTTGTATACTTTTAATATTCTTATAAATGCATGCAAATTTTCCAGTAAAGTTAGTTTACATAAATATATAAAAAATCTGTGACAATTTTAAGTGAAATAATTCCATATAATTTTTCACAAATAGCACATATAAAGGTAACAGTTTATCAATAAGTAGACATCTATAAAAGTGCCTGTGGCTAATACTCCATAAATGTCAGGGCTAAGAAAATGTAGTATTCTATCTTTGTTTTCTTCACCTATAAGAATTTCTAGAGGGTCAAATTAAATACATAAATTATAGTATCATTGAATGAGCACTCAGTAAATCTCTTACTCTATAATGATTAAGGTCAAAAACAAAAAGAAAAGAAGAAAAGAAAATGAAGCAAAGATGAAGACAAAGGAAATCTGTCTTAAAACAGTTTTGTGTTTAAGATTAATTTTAATTTTCTTTGAAATACATTATTTCTCATTAAAATTATTCAAAGTGGTCTTGAATCATTATAACTTTTTTCAAATATCCAATGATAAAGGATAGCCATCAAAATCAATAGGTGATGTTCAGTAGGAAATGATCATTCTGTCTACTGACAGAATAATCCACAGAAATAGAACAAAGGTAATTTGATTATAATGTAAGATATATATTTTATTCTAGTAATGTTAATGGTATGGATGTTTCTGAATTATAAAATATACCCAAGTGGCAGAAAAATATCTCTTTAGATTATCAATTATCTAGCTAAGTTTATATTAAAGCAATAAGTTTTTCCTCCTAAGATTGTTTAAGAAAGATACTCACTTGCATGTCCTGTTGTATTTATATAAAAAATTAATGATATGTGTGATATGCTTTTTCTTACTTATAATCTATTTGATAATATATGAAAAACAGTAGTTATATGTATAATGAGTATTAATTATTACTTATAAGTATTACTAATTACTATTATACTAATAGTAAATAAGCTAAAATCACAACATAAACAGTTAAATATTTGTATGAAATGGAAAAATAAGTTTTAAAAATATAAATGTACACATTTTATTTTTAGATTTTAGTTTTTATTTCTAATATTGGGCAACATAAGAGATTCCATTTACATTGTGTCATACTTTTACATATGTAACACTGGGAGATTGAACCATGGTCTGTCCTAGGCCAGTGAGGGAAAGGCAGACTTCTTACCACTGCCCTGTTCCCTTCCAGGGCATCTTCCAAAAATTAGACTAGTTTTATCTTAGAAATATTAAAAGCAGGGCAGAAGCTGTAGCACAGCAGTAGGGCATTTGCCTAGCATATGGCTGACCCAGGATGGTTCAATCATTGGTGTTCCATATGGTCCCCAAACCAGGAGCAATTTCTGAGTGCATAGCCAGCAAGAACCCCTGAGCATCACAGGGTGTGGCCCAAAAACCAAAAGGAAGGAAGGAAGGAAAGAAGGAAGGAAGGAAGGAAGGAAGGAAGGAAGGAAGGAAGGAAGGAAGGAAGGAAGGAAGGAAGGAGGAAGGATGGAAGGAAGGAAGGAAAGAAGGAAGGAAAGAAGGAAAGGAAGGCAGGAAGGAAGGAGAGAAAATTAAGAGGAAAATTCAGTAATCTTTAATATCTCACCAGCCCCACATATCCATATTCTCTTCATTAGCTATAGTCTATAGTCCATAATACATTTGTCACAATTAATGAACCTACACTGTCAACTCATAATCATACAACATTTTTGTATGTATAATTATTCACTATTAATGTTTTTTTTGTTTGTTTTTTCGGGCCACACCCGTTTGATGCTCAGGCTTAGCCCTCAGAAATTGCCCCTGACTTGGGGGACCATAAGGGACGCTGGGGGATCAAACCACAGTCCTTCCTTGGCTAGAGTGCTTGCAAGGCAGAAACCATACCTCTAGCTCCACCTCGCCGGCCCCTATTCACTATTAATGTTAAGCATTTAGTGGGTTTGGTTAAATTTATGATGGCACATAAATAGATTTATGATATCATGGATATTATATATTTATTTATGTATTAAAATTAAGATAAGATTTTTCAATTCATATTTAGACACATTTTAGAATTCAAATGCATATTTTTATCTGAGAAGTAAGAAGATGAACTTCATTTAATCTTTCATTACAATTAAGAACATCATTTTCTTTGACTTCTGTTAGGAGCAATCCCACTAGTGTTTTGGATGCTTCATATGGCAACAAGGATTGAAGCCAGATCTGTACGCCCACATGCAAAGTATGAATACTAGCCTATTGAGCTATGCATCGGGACCAGTCATTTTTAATGAAATGAGCATTCCTTTGAAAATGTATTATAATATTATATAAGGAAATATTATTGAATAACTTCAAATATTTTATCAAGCATTTATTGAACAATTAAATGTTAAAATTAAATATTAAGAGTATTCATTCAATTACTAGTTGACAAAATTTACTCCAGTATCTCATTTATAATTGATATGAGATTTATAGTTTGATATTAGATTTGTTTGTATATTTTTAAGTTGGTGATTAAGTATTAACAAAGTATGAGAATATATTTGAGGGTACCTATACAATTATGGTGCTTGTGATAAAATTGTATAAAATTGAAAAAAATGTAAATATGTACTTGCATGAGTGGGGTATTGTTTTAATATATACTTTAAAATTTTTATGTGTTTATGACATTTATAACATTTGAGTCAGTTCTTCGTAATAATGGATCAAGAGGTTGCAATATAAAAATCTATTGAAAGAATATAAATTTACCAAATATTTATATTTTACTTTTTGGGGGACACATCTGGTGGCACTCGAGTTATTTCTGACTCTGTTCAGAAATAATCACTCCTGGTAGGTTCAAGGATCCATATGAGATCCTGGGGGATCGAACTCAGGTCAGTCCCTGGTTGGCTGTAAGCAAAGCAAATTCCTTACTACTGTGCTATCACTCCAGCCCCTAATTTTTATTTTTATGCATTCAAGAAATAACCTTATACTGATAATTTCAAAGAATTTTTAGGGCCAATATATAATTAGGTCTACTGTAATGCCTTAGTATAATAATTATTTCAAATTTATTTTGCAAAGTAAATTAAGCTGATTAAAGGTTGATGATAAACTTATCACCTATGAATTTCATATAACTTTGTTCTCATTCTGAGATAATTAAGTTTGTTATATTATTAAATTAAAATTTGTCCTAAATAGTTTTATTGTATTTATTTATTTATTTTAGTTTTGGATCACACCCTTCAACACTGCTGGCCTATCCTCAGAAATTTGACAGGTTCTGGGGACCATATGGGATGTCGGGAATCCATCCTAAGTTGGCCTTGTACAGGCAAACATTCTACCGCTGTGCTATCACTCCAGCCCATTTGTCTTAAAATGTTTTTATATTGCATCACTCAGAGTTGTAATGTTTAATTAATTGTGAAATTCAAAATGAAACAAAAGTAGTGAAGCACAATAATATTGTATTATAGTTTCTTTTGTTTCATTTTTTGCCATCTTTTGGTTTACAGCTTTAAAATTTTTAAGTAGCTAGAATTATACTTTTTTTGAAAAAAATTGCTTTCAAAAATTCTTCTTTTGTTTCATTATATATAATACTTCTTTAAAGCATATTTCTTCTGGAAAATCAAGCAAAATATCTTTAAAACTAAATTTATTTATAATCTAATGCCGATTATATATACAAAGATATATCTTTTCTCTTTCTTTTCCTTTCTAATATTTTGTGTCACATTGGCAGAGCTCAGGGGTTACTCCTGGCTCTGCTCTCAGAAATTACTCCTGGCAGGCTCCGAGGACCATATGGGATGCCAGGAAATCACTTGGGTCAGCTGTGTACAAGGCAAACGCCCTGCCATCTGTGCTGTCACTAGGTTCTGCAAACCTTAATCCAGTATTTATCTGGTTTTCTTAAAGTGTGCTACACTGACATATGAAAGATTTATACATACATATTTTGATCTGTGTTTGATTCATTTGAACTTGTATTAGCATATGCCTGAATGCAGTTCCCCTCCTCCCCCTAAGGATTTAGAAGAAAGGAAACAGTCACAATCTGGAGACTGCCAATTTTTACTAGCAGTATAGAGTAATAATCTGACCATTTATTTTCATTTTATGTCTCTCAAAGTAAGCTTCATGCTCCAGGGTGAGAAAAGAAATAGGGAACAAATATTTTCCCAAATTGATAGACATGACATATGTGCAAGTAGAAGTAACGATTCACAAAAATGAACTAGGAAGGAAGAAAGGTGAAATGTAGCAGCTGAAATGAATGTTATCTACCAGATCTGTTATCTGAGCTCACAAGTTAAACATAGTCCCGCAAAGTCAGCAATTCTACAAGAAAGTAGAACACTATAAATATCCACTGCATGGAAGTGGAATTTGACCTATAAAGAATTGTCATCCTAAAAGTACTTGCTGCAATAACTGCAAAATGATTGTGCAAAGTGGCAGACTTTCTATGGAGCCTGATTTGAAAAGAATTGTGCTTCCAATGTGAAATGGCAATGAAATATGTTGCACACTTTCAAATAGGTTGTGAATTTTCAAGTTTGTACTGACATGTTTGTTCATTATACATTTACAAGTTTTACCAGATTTGTCCCAGCATACTGAACATTATCTTCATAGAAACTGTGACATTTTCATTCCAGATTGTACTCAATTATGTTTGAATAGTGTAATTCCAAACATATCATATTCCTAATTGTTGAGAAAGCATTATTATTTCCTGTTTCAAAGCATATGTTCATGTTTTAATGCTAAAAAATTTGAAGTATTTGAAACATCATATATTTACTATAGAGTATTTGGAAATTTACAGACTTGTCTTCATTTTGGTTTTGTTTCATTATTATATATAATTATTATTGATCAACAAAAATTGATGATAGTAAAATATTGTAGATATGCATTTTATCCATTGGAAAAACATTTTATCTGGGGAATATAAAGGTACTATAATTCATAATTTGCAGAGCTCAATATCATTTGTGTTAGGATATAGTTTAAGGACAACAGATTTATTCAAAAGTTTTAGCATACTTTTCTGCTAATCTCTACTAGTAACACTATGAATGCTACTATAGCATATGAGTTTATCTTAAAAAATTTCTATTGTGAAAAAGGATATGTTAGCTATGCATATATAAATATTTTTTTACAATCATCATGTGTTAAATGTAAAAATGTTTATGATCTCAAATATTTAAATTAGTTCAATACAACAATTTTAATTGATAGTAATATCTAGTTTTATTTTAATCTTTTCATCAATAAAGATGTTTGTATATTATAGCATTAATATGATAAACTATATATATTTTTCTTTGGGGGCGTATATAGAGGCCCTAATTTTTAGTACTCATGCTTTACTGTCTCTCGCTCCTTAAAAATAGAGGTTGGGGTGCTCAAAGAACCACAAAGGGTGCCAAGGATCATACCTGGGTTGGTAGCATGAAAGGCTGAATAACTTGCCTCTATACTAGGGGTCTCAAACTCAATTTACCTGGGGGCCGCAGGAGGCAAAGTCGGAGTGATCCTTGAGTACAATGTCAGTAATAAGCCTTGAACATTTTGGGGTGTGACCCAAACAACTAAACCAAAACAAAAAAGATTCCTCTTGGGCAGGGCCTCAAAAGGCCCACGGGCCACGAGTTTTACCCTATCTCTAGACTTGATATTTTATTTAATTTTGGAGTTTCGGTTAGTTTTAGCTATACTCAGATCTTAATACTGGCTCTGCACTCAGATACCCATCCTGGTAGTTCTCAAGAGATCAATCATATGGGGAATGAGGTAATGGGGAATCAAACTCTCTGCGGAATGTAAGACAAGATCCTACCCACTGATTTATCTTTCTGACCCTAAATATAAAATTCTTTTTTTTTAATTTTTATTTTGATCATATTGACTTACCGATCTTTCACAGTAGTATTTTAGGTACATATTAACATTGAATCAGCGAAATACCCATCACCAAATTTGCCCTCCCCCCCCATCCCCGTACCCTTCCTGCAACCATATATTCTTAATGCCTAAATCCAGTAAGAATAAGTATTCACGGACTGTAGCAATAGCACAGTTGTAGGATATTTGTATTGCCTGTGGCTTACCCAGGTCATGAACCTGGGTTCCATCCAAATGATCTCCTGAACCTGTCAGGAGCGATTTCTGAGCTCAAAGCAGGAGTGACAGTGGGTGTGCCCTCCAACAAAAATTAATAATTCGAGTTTATAATTCATTAATTCATTCTCATATATTTTTTTGTTGTTTTGGGGCTACACCCTCCAATGATCAGGTGTACTCCCAGTTCTGCACTCAGAAATCTCTCCTGGCAGGCTCCGAGGACCATAAAAGAAGCCTGGGGTCGAACCTGGGTCTATCCAAAGTCCCTGCATGCTGGCCCCATTCTAATATTCTGTAATAAAATATATAATTTTATTCTGTGCATAAGAACTACAAACTTAAATAACATTTCTTATAGTTGAGAACCAAAAAATGATAATTTTAATTGTTATATTTCTAGGTATTATATAAAAATCCTCTAAATATAATTGTATGGAATTAGATTATGTCTATATTTTAACTATTAAACTTTTTTATTTGTCATCTATTATTAATTTATTTATTATTATTTTATTATTCTCAGTTCTGATCTATTATTTATGGTGCTTTAGCTGATTCCTCTATAGAGCAAATATAGCAGTTTGCAGTAAATTAAACTTTGAGTACTTATTACTGCTTTAGAAATTTAAATATATATAGATAAATGTAGACATAGGACTTTTCCAATTTTTCCTTTTAACCTAGAGACATTTTGTAACCAAATGATGTACTCATATGGAACACAACAAACTGCAAAATAACGGAGAAAGAAAACATGTATTTTTGAGATAATGTTTTATATCTAAACTAGTGAATGCTTCATACTTTCTAGATCTGAAATATATTATCATATATTGTATTACCACGTACCTATGCCTGTATACTTAATCTCCATTATATAAATATCTTGTGTTATATTTGAAAGATTATCTCACCTTACTTGCTTGTATCTCTCAGACTAAAAGTTTTACTTAGAAATACCATAGATGCCATAAAAGGTGTGGTGAACATTAATAACTTCTATAGGTGTATGTATGTTAGTTTGTATGTACAAATAGAGGTTAGACATGATTCATTTGCCACAGAAAAAGATAGACAACCTCAAGAACAATTTTTCTTTTACAGATAGAAGCCTTATTTCAGGAGAATGATAGCATACAATAGCAATTTTGAAGAAAGTATAATCATTACATTCATACACTCCTCACTGTAGAGATTCAAAAAATCTAGATGCAACCTCCAATCATTCTTTCTCAGCAGGAGTACCAAGATATTTTTTTCTTTTTTGAGTCAAGAATCTGTCTTTTGAATGAAAATCAATAAACAGAAAGTTCAAAAGGTCATAACTATATTTTTTAGAATCTGAAGCTTATATAAATTTTTGTGCTCTGTAATCCATTCCATAGTTTCATGGCTTTTAAGGAAACCAATGAAACTTGTCAATCTGCATTATTAATAAACCATGCTGACAAGTTTAAAGTTATCTCTGGACCAATGGTTATAAGGTATATTGCTAATTGATGCATATGCATTCATGCTTTTACTAGGGAGTAGTGGCATACAGATTTATCTTTTGTTTCAATGGTGTTAAATGAAAATTCCAGACTTGTTAGAGTTAAAATTTATGACACTATATATATATCTGTATATATATATTTTTATTATTAATAAGAAAGCACTTAAACAACTTTTAGTTGACTTGTGATACAAACCTAATGTGTTAAAACTCATTCTTTTGAACTCACTCTTATTTACCAGTTAGTGCCAGTCCAAAATTTTTCTTTTTGTCTGTTTTGTGGCCTCATCCAGTAATGCTCAGGACTTATTCTTGGCTATACTTTCAGGGATTATTCCTGGTGAGTTTGAGAAATCAGATGTGGTGCTAGGGATCAAACTGGGTTTTGCAGGAGCAAAGCAAGCACATTACCTGCTATACACTTTTCATCCCAAATAAGTATCTAAGTAATCAAAATATTCATATGTGATTTATTTACTTAATTTATATATAAATATTTAATAGAAACTATTCAGTCCCCATATTTTTCTTAGAAAATATACTTCTCTATATGAAATATTACTTGGTAGGGTATTATATAAATATATTTAAAATAAATTTTCTTTCATAGTTATTTTATTTTCATTCCTTAAGAATCCTTGACTTTCATTAACTAAATTCTAAGAATTTCTAAAGGATAACTTAAAAATCGCTGCTCTAGTTCAATACTACTGTATAGAATGGGAGATCAAGAATGATCTAAAAACAGCCTTTATTTACAAACTACTGCTTGTTAGTAACAATGATAATGTATTTTCTATTTATAGTCATTTTTTTCTTTTTTTTTCTTTTCTGGTTTTGGTTTTTGGGATACCCCCAATGACACTCAAGGGTTACTCGTGGGTTGGGGGACCATATGGGACACCAGGGAATCGAACCATGGTCTGTCCTATGTCTGCCTCCAACAAGGCAAATGACCTACTGCTGCACCACAGCTCCAGCCCACCTAATTTTTTTTTCTCAAGAAAAACGTTCAACACTATCTAATAGACATTATGTCCTCAATAAATAGTAGTCATAAACCATAGGTTTAAATTTTTAGATAGCTTTGAAGAATGTTATATGCTTATATAGTTTATCAGATAAATAGATAAAAAGGAATACATGTTCTGCTTGTGGAAAACAGAGGAAGCTTTAGCAATCACAATGTCTAAATATTGAATATAATTACTTTTTCTATTATTTATGTGCCACTCTGAATTTGTTATTAAATGTTTTTTAGAATCACATAACTTTTATTGGATTGTTTTCCTTTAAGAGTGGTGAATACAGCAATACTATTGTCAAAGAATGAATGCTGATTTAGTTGAATAAAATATCTGTTTTTAAACGACATTCTGGAATGGAATGTCAACACATTTGCATGTTTAAGAATTGTTTCAGGCTCAGTGACTGTAGTGTTAACACAGTGGTAGGATGTTTGCCAGACATACAGCCAACCCAAGATGGACCTGGGTCTGATCCCTGGCATCCCATATGGTTCCCAAGCCTGCCAGGAGTAATTTCTGA
>PVKC010005907.1:0-32175 GCA_004027635.1 Crocidura indochinensis | reverse complement strand
CATTTCCTTTACACCAAAGCTTCTCAAATAGGGGCGCGGGGCTCCGTAAAGGGGAGCGCATTTGACCTTGGCAAACACTGTCTTAACAAGCTAAGCCCCAGGTTTATGTCTCTGTCTCTGGAGCTGAGAGTTGCTGCTTCAAACCCCACTTCGAGAGGCTATGCATTGCAAAACATGCTCATTGTAGCCATTAATCCAGACATTAACTCTTATTTTTTTTTTGGGGGGGCCACACCCAGTGACGCTCAGGGGTTACTCCTGGCTATGCGCTCAGAAGTCGCTCCTGGCAGGCACGGGGGACCATATGGGAACCGGGGGATCGAACCGTGGTCCGTCTAGGCAAGGCAGCAGGCACCTTACCTCCTGCGCCACCTCCCGGCTCCCCAGACATTAACTCTTATTAAAAAATCAGCTCAAATTATTTTATATGTTTTTGTTTTGCAGGTTAAAGTTTTTTTTTTTAAATAAAGATACTATTCACTGTCGCGCAGGGGCATGAAAAATGTTTTCTTCTTCCTAGGGGGGCATGACAGAAAATAATTGAGAAGCACTGCTTTAGACCAATTACCTTTAGCTATCCTAATTATTTACGGGTGTATTTAATTTTATAGCCACAATATCCTCCCCAACGTAGTCAAGGCTGAAAATGATCCTGCTTTTAAAATGTCCAAATCAACATATTATTCATGAGGATGAATATCCTAAGAGATTATAATTTATTTTTCTTACCTCTTGTGAAATATCATGGTCATCAGTTATCTTACTCTCCTGAGAAGTCATATAATCTGAGAAGCAACTGTCAAGCTAAATGCACATTAAAATCAATATCTTCCCTAACTTCCAGAGCAATACAATAAAGGCAGAGAGTTGTCCAAAACAACATAAAATCTAAGGTAAATGTAGGCACACAAGCAAGGTGGATTTCCACCCGTTGTCTACCATATACTTTGAAACCACATCCCCACCTCCTTGTACCAACTGCCAACAGCAGACTATATAATGAATCATCTGTAGCAGAGCAAGGAGAGTCAACTTGAGATGGGTGGATAATACTGAAGACATTTCAATTTTTATTCCATTTACATCTCTTGTATGTTTCTCAGTTGAAAATATTTTTATTGCATTATAATGGATGCTGTTGGATTCACTTTTAATTTTTTTGTTTGTTTTTGGCCCATACCCAGCAGCTCTGAGAGGTTACTCCTGGCTCTACCTCAGAATAGCTCCTGGCATGTTCAGGGGCCCATATGGGATGTCATGAATCGAACTCAGGTCGGCAGCATACAAGGTAAATGCCCTAACTGCTGTGCTATCGCTCCAGCCCCTAAAAAGTGAATTTTTGAATGTGATTTTGATGGTCTTTCTGGTGAAATTTCTTGCAACAAAACTTAGACCCTCTGAAGCCAACCACTGGGAAAGTCAAGCCTGCAGTCAGATGAAATTAAGAGACAAAAATCCTTCTGCAGACGCTTCAGATTGACCCAATAATTAGGCATTTTTAAGAATAAGCAGAAATGGCATAGTTCACTGGGTCCTTGGACTATCACATAAAAGAAAAGATTGAAAAATGAAGACTCTTTTTCATGAAAAACAGGTGCTATTTCCTCCCTTTATTCCTACTGGAAGGTTCAGAGTATCTATCAGAGAAAAGAATGAAATGAAATCAGAGAAATGAATAAAATAAAATTATTGGGTAAAATTCTGAAATAAAAATGATGGCATTGCACTTCCAAATAAAATGCCATCAAACTTTTATTTAAAAAAGTAGTTGACCTATTCTCTCAACAACCATGTATTTTTATATTTAAATTATCATTCATAATCACTTATAGACTATATGTAAATTATCACTGTTGCATTATAAATGCAATAATATGTTTGCTAACTACTTTTCTCTGTTGTGACTAGAACAAATTCTCCTATTTTACTGGGCACTTTTAAGCAAAATAGACTATTAACTTGAAATTTCTATATTTTAATTAACTTTCTAAAGAATGGGAAAGTTGCTGGTTAGATTGCAGTGATTCTTCAATTAAACATATTCACAGAATAAAATTCCTCTGCAACTCTGTATTTTTAAGCATTTTTCTTTTAAAAAATGGCAGTGTTGTCCTAGGCCAGGCAGGTAAAGGGTAACGTTTCAATTTAGTAAGTTTAATACAACTGCAGAGAGTAAGAGTTTATGTGTGTGCAGCCTCTGACTCATCTTGAACTTCAAGAGGGTAACCTAAGAATCCGATAAAGGCCATGAGTTGCTCCTATCTCCACTGGGGTCCTTTTTACCTTTCAAAGGTCATCTCTCTGTCCTGCTGCCAATTTCCATTCTTCTCACTTCTTCTATCCTGAGTCAACCAATGATTATGGAAAATTTGTTCAACCAGGCCCTATGATAGGTACAATTAAGGTAAATGTCTCAGATAGAGCTTATAGTCTACTGCAGTTTTAATCTGCGATGTAGTGTAAAGGGTGCTGAGAAAGTGAATATTATAATTATAATTGCAAGCATCAAGCTGAGACCACAAGCCTAAAAAAGATTGAGGGAGAGCTTAGTTAGCATCCATGAGTGAGTTTATATGCATGTATGTAAGCGAGGAGAGGAAGGGGGACCAACAGCGATGTTTCATTAGTTCTCATCAAAAATGGCTCCTATCCATCATTCATCAACAAAAGTTATCTTTCTAAAATAATTCAAACAATAACTCCCTTCTCTCAACTCCTCCAAAAATTTTCTGGAAATCACCATAGTTGTAAGCATTTTCTTCCTGATATTGTTACTGATAAACTTATGACTTACTTTCACAACTTGACCTCAAGTCTTGACCTTTATTCCCTGTACTCAACTTCCATCCCTTCCGCAAAAGTCTTTCCTACCTGAGTTCATTTGCCATTTGTATTTTTTTTTTTTTTGGTTTTCACAAAAAAACATGCTTGGGCTTGATTTTTTTTTTATTTAATGGCATCTGCTTATAATTTCTTTTGTAATTTTTAAATCCAAATTCAGTTCTTCCATCACCAAATAAGTATCAGTTATTCTATGTATCCTAAATATAAAAGTCATTTAATAGATGTTTTCTTTGATAGAACACATGATTTAGAGTAGAAAGCCACTTCTCTTTTTAAATAATCACAAAGACTGAATATGTCCTTTATTAAACATTAGGAATTCCTGCCATATTCTAGAAAAATTGACAACCTTGTAAGGAAGTATAACAGAAGGAAGTTCGTAGATGATACTGTTCCCTAAACTATACCCAGACTATTGCCTGTCCTCTTAAAGCAAGAAGAGATTGGCCTCATCTTTTGCCTTGAGTTCCCAACATGAATGGCAGTGGATCCAGAAATCCTGTGGCCACTGTAATAGATTTAATGGTTCCATGGCAGACAATGGAGAGGGAGAAGAAAAATGTATTACCAAGTCATTTGGCTGCTGTTGTCCAAAAAATCTGCAATTGCACAAAATCACATGCTCCAAACATTCTGGATCTTTCTCCAGAGAATAGATTTCTCTGTTACTCACCTTGAAGTTCTCCGCTTCGGCTGTACAGTTCCCTCCTCTGCTCCCGCAGATAGGCGCTCATACTGATGGCATGGGAGGATGACTCAAACCTGCAGTGAGACACAAGGGGATCAATCAGGATGGTGTTCAGATCTATATATCAAAGACAGTATAGTCTAGCTGCAATAAGGCTACCAGGAGCTCCTGCCACCAAGGCACATTGTGATGTCCACAATAGGTCTACAACCAACCATACAAATTTCAATGTATGAACATTCCTGGCCAAAAACTTGACAAGAGATTGTGGAACTTTCCCTCCTTTTCCATATCAGTGAGGAACACTGTAATGTGCCCCAGCTTGTAGCCTCCAAGTTCTGATGATTCTTTGCTACCTACAAGAATATTCTATAAAATTACCCTGCAACTATGACGCTTCGGTGTTAAGGCCATCTATTATTACTGCAAACTGGAAGACATATGTATTGGCTTCACTGAGCAGACAACCTGCCTACCTGATTTGCCTGGTGAAGGGCAGATTCGCCAAAGGGAACAACAGGTTGGTGAGCTGGCACAATGAGAGTGCTGCTGAATTGTGGATTAGCACACAGGGGATAAGTACAAAAATCTAGTATGGGGAACATGCTAGGAATGCTATTAAAAAAAATGCACAAAGGAAGCCTGGCATCTCTGGTGTCTACTTAGTACTTATAAACCACAAATAAGGTCTCAAAATGGCTTTTACCTGTCCCCTTCCACATAAATACCCTGAAAAACACCAGGCTCAGAATGTTTGTTTCCAAGTATCTGGAAGTAGTTCCAAAGATCACAAACTCAGGGTTAAGGATAAAGAACAGGACTCAAGAAGCTAAAATAACGAATCTATCCTCCAAAGAAAAAACAAACAAAATCACAGACTTAGGAAAAACGTGCAGTCCAGGGGCAAAAAACAAACAGGGAGAATGTGGGCTGAGACAAGGAGCAAATCCTCTGATGTGCTGAAAAATTTCTTTTAAAACCTGAGCTTTCAAATCCAAACAGCAAGCAGTGAACAGGAGAAAGTTTTCCAAGAAGGACTAAGGAAGGGCTAAGAAGTCGCTTGGATCAAAGAGTAGCAGGGGAAAGGGGGTGTTCTGTGTCTGGCCGTGAGGAATATGCACCATCACGTTCTTAATTACACCTGCTCTAGCTCTCCCATGACAGGGAAGATGAATCCCAAGATAAATGTCAGTCTGAGGAAAACACTTGGGCTATTTGATCCTCTCCCTGTACCCTGCTAGGAACTAAGAGGCCAACAACAGCCAGGAGGCAGGAAAAATGCTGCAGTACTTCAAACATGCCACCTGCCAGTCCAGTGCAGAAGGAGCCACGGCCCTTCTAACAGCATGTTGAGGGTGATTGATCAGAAATGGTAAGGGGAGGGGGGAAACATGAATTCAAGCAAAAAATGGCGAAGCTGCCATTATTTGAGGAGTGAGAGTTTCACCACACTTAATTAGCCCTGGCTTGGGGCCATTAAAGAGATCAATAAAGTCCTTCATGGACAGATTAAAAACGAGATGACGGGTTCGCCAAAAATCTTACTCTTTTAATACCTAATATCAATTTTATATAGCTGGAGAATGCTTTTGATGTCTGCAACAAGTCACAGATTGTTATCATTTTACAGAAAAAGAAACTCCCTCTTTCTCCACTCTCTTCCCTGCCATTCATAAAAGTCCTTCCTTCTTTTATAGCCAAATGTGCAGGGTTCTGCTAAAACAGAACCCCTGCTCTGGTTCATATGTCTCATTAGCAAGAAAACCAGGACAAGACATATGAGAACTGTAACAGCAGCCCAAGCGTGTGGTATCTATGAACTTTTATTACCATGCAAAAATGAAGGTGCAAAATTCCATTTGTTATATTCACATATATTTCCAACAATGTCTATAATTTACCGTGCCACAATTTCAGGATCTACTAACTACTGAGAAAATGTATATGTAGTCCGATACTAAAAGTTAGAAGTGATGGTATAAAGTATGAAATCTGTTGCACTATGGAATACACCTTGATTTAGAATGTAGTTAGAGATGGTTTAAGGTGGCATTGTAGATAACAGGGAATTCAATCATGAAGCAGCATCCTAGGCAATCTTAGTCTCCACTATCCCTCCACTCCCTTTTGGCCAACATTTGCAGCTCACAAGCACAACCCCACTTCTATGAGGAGGTTCTATGAGGAGGCCTCACTTAACTTCTTGCTTACAAAAAACAACTCCCAATTGACTACTAGAGATTACCGAGTGGTTGGGGACCATCACTCCAGTCACTTTCCCTTGTAAGAGACTGGAATAGGGATAGGACTCAGTCCCAAAACAAGAACCCAAGGAAAACCTGCAAAATAGAAGTTTTCTTCACCAGCAAACACGATTAAGACATAGGTAATCAATAACTATTAGCATTAAGGAGATGGTGGAGTCACTTTTGAAGGCATATGGCAGCACCTGACAATTTCAAACATAGTCTTACTATATGATCCAGTAAACAAGCTCATCAGAATTAATCCAAATGATGTATCCAAATTTATCCAAAATTACATCTATATAAAATCTACACATGAATGTTTATAACAGCTTTATTCATAACTGCTGTAAGTTACATGTAAACAAGATGTCTTCTGAGAGATGAATGAAAAAAATTTGCTATGAGGGCTGGAGCGGCGGCACAAGGCGTAAGGCGCCTGCCCTGTGCTTGCTAGCCTACGATGGACCACAGTTCGATCCCCCAGTGTTCCATATGGTCCCCCGAGTCAGAAGTAACCCCTAAGCATCAACGGGCATGGTTCAAAAGCCAAAAAGGAAAAAATTAGCTATGGTGAATCTGCACCATGAAATACAATATAGTGAGCTCAAAAAAGAATGTTCTAGCAAAGTAATGAAAAACATGGAGATATCTTCTACATGTGTTGCTAAATGAAAGAAGTCTGAAAAGACTATAGATCCTATAATTCCAATGGAAGGCACTCTGGAAAAGGCAAACTATAGAGATAATAAAATGATCGAACCTGCCAGAAAGAATAAAAATCAGAATTAAGAAATAGTTAGGATCACGAGACTATGATCATGATACTATAAGGTAGATAGATGATGGTACTTATTTCACAAAACTCACAGCATTAAACAAGGTTGGGAGTGAATCCAGGTGTAAACAATGAATATTAGTTAAAAATGATAAACTGGTATCAGTTCGTGTCCACATACTGGATGATATCAATAATAGGAGAAACTCTATTAAAAGAGGAGACAGCAACTCTATGCTATTCTGTAAAACTAAGACTGTTAGCAAAAACAGAACCTAGGCCAGAAAGATGACAAGAGGTAAGATGCCTGTTGATGACTGACACAAATTCAATCTCAGTATGGCTTTTGGAATCCTATTGCCAGGGATCAATCACTCCTGAGCACAGAACTATTGCCCATGAGTGTAAATGGGTGTGAACCAAAACTAAAGACTAAAAATAACAAAAACAAATATAACCTAGTAAATTAAAAAATAAAACTTAAGTAAGAATCACACCCTTCTTCCTTGATATCATCATTAGCAGTGGCTTAGAACTGAAAACAGAAAAATTAACAGGAGCGGTTTTTGGTGGCTCTCCATGATTAAAGAAGAAAATATTAACATTCATCTTAGTTCGGGGCCCGGGAGATAGCATGGAGGTAAGGCGTTTGCCTTTCATGCAAAAGGTCATCGATTCGAATCCCGGTGCCCCATATGGTCCCCTGTGCCTGCCAGGAGCAATTTCTGAGCATGGAGCCAGGAATAACCCCTGAGCACTGCTGGGTGTGACCCCCCCCCCAAAATTCATCTTAGTTCTGTGCAAGTAAAACTTTGTTACGACTGAAACTATTTCATTTAGAGCTCTATGATACATGCAGACTTAAATGCCTTAAATGTTTTTGAGCATACTGACATCAGTGCACTCAATAAACACAATGGGTTTTATTCCAATAAAGGCAGAGCAAATCTTTTCTCTAGACCCCAAGATAAAGGAACTGTGGAAACACTCCTGAAAGATTAGAAACTGTATGAAACAATGATAAAAACAAATCTCAAAAGCAAATCAATAAAAGACACTGGAGTTTCAACTATTCACAAAGAATGAAGTCAAAATATTGGAATGATATGTCTGTAGTTACATTACATATTGGCTTCTCAGATACAATTTCTACAATCTCTCTTAAACTTCAAGTAGAACACAAAGATCTGGCAGGATTTAAAGGGTTCTTGAACCAGCAAATACATGAATTTACACAAGTCACTTAACCTGTTTGTGTCTCCACTTTCCTAATGTGTGAAAGAAGGTAAAACTGGAACCCACACTTGAGAGTGTTGTAGTAAATAAGTGAGATAATCCATAAAAATGGCCTAATATCCAACAAGTGTAAAATATTAGCCACTAGTGATACTGCTGAAATTTCACATAATCTGAATTAGGTAAAATTTCTTTCTTTTCTTTTCCTTTTTGGGTCACACTTGGTGACGCTCAGAAATCACTCATGGCTTGAGGGACCATATGGGGCATTGGGGGATCGAATTTTGGTCCTTCCTAGGTTAGTGCGTGCAAGGCAAACACCTTACTGCTTCTGCTATTACTCCCCACCCCCTGAATTAGGTAATATTCAATTAAGTCTTTTAAGACCGTCCACTACCTCAGTACCCAATACATAAAAAGTTCTTTACCAGTGGTTAGCCTCTGTTAACACTGTTATTCATATCAATAATATCAATAGGTTAGAAGCTACCAAGATGTATACACTGAGGACACATTGCCTGCTGGGGTTAACTAAGAAAATAATTTAAAAAAAGAGATTTTCCAGATTGTTCCTTTATTAAATCAAATAAAATCCAATACTACTCAGCCAGGGAGATTTGCATAACTTTATTAACAAAGGTTGTTTCATGACACTTGGGGCATTTTCAAAAACTGAAATATTTCATTTCCTGTCATTTCAAATAAAATTCCCTAGAAACAACTGAATAATGAAATTTTTCTTCATTTTTACATAAAACTTCCTAGAAACAAATTCTGGTAAATTTTATTCAAAGTTCTAAGTATTTCAGTTAAGTTCCAAAGTAACCATCTCTATTTATAAAAAAAAAAAGTATATAAACTTGGGTAAATATAAATAATTTCTATATCACTCTAGCTTAGTGAAATAATGACTCTAAAGAAAAAAAAAGTCACTCTACTTTGATCAAGTACTTCCTGACACCTTCAATATCACTAGCAAGAAGACACTTACTTGAAAAGAGAATTTTTGGGTCGTTGAGGTTTTTTCTTGGCAAAAAAGGCTGCAAATTCTCGTCCAGTGCTGGCATAACTTAATTGAGCTGATGGTTCAGATGCCGTACGAGTATTTTTCATATCCAAGTAGTCAGTCAACAGCATCTGTGTAATCAGATAAAGAGTTTAAGACATACATTGGTGATATGCTAATAAGAATAGCAAATGGAAAACTAAAGATCAAATTCTAAAACCTCATCCTTGACATTCTAAAGTGGAGTCTCCCTGTTACTCATTCTCTAGCTGCAGATCTGAAGAAAGATTCATGACAGACAGAAAGTCATCTGTGCTACTACTTCTGAACCTAGGAACAGGAGATGGTTGGCATTTGAACATGGGACAAACACTGTTTCTTTCAAATTGGGGTCACCCCTAAGCAGAGTGTGAGAGAGGCTTAGGGGTACCTGAGAGATCCAGAACTGCTGGTTTGGTGCCTAAGCTCCACAATGCTGTGGTGCTGTGACGTGGTTTTGTTGGGGAACCAACATGATCAGATCTATTGATAGCAGGAGAAAGAGGCGGCAAGCATGCTATGTACTGAACCAAAGATCCCACCACAGAGTCTCAAGAAACAACTCAAAGAAACATTTCATTAAGGGTCTACTATGTGCCAGAATTGTAATATGCTTCATCGATATTCTCTGTGAGTCATAATTTCAACATCAGAATTTCAAGCTATCATACCAGCACCAATGCCATTGTCTTTGCTAAGGGCTTATTGGAGGCAGAAAGAGGCAAATTCAATGAGACTTATATCACCAACACAAATTTTCTCATCTAGATTTTCAGATTATATGTAAAGAATGAAGGCTCAGAAGTCAACAAAGAAATAAACCCAGATAAGCTGACTGTGGACTCCATTCTCTGATATCCGTATTAAAACAGCACAGAGTGGAAGTGCCCTAATTGTTTACTTCTTAAACTCACTAATTTTTAACTTCTTAAAGTATAGGTCATAGGGGCCCGGGAGATAGCATGGAGGTAAGGCGTTTGCCTTTCATGCAAAAGGTCATCAGTTCGAATCCCGGTGCCCCATATGGTCCCCCGTGCCTGACAGGAGCAATTTCTGAGTATGGAGCCAGGAGTAACCCCTGAGCACTGCCGGGTGTGATCCAAAAAAAAACACAAAAAAAAAAAGTATAGGTCATAATCCCATATAGGGTAGCACAGCTTTTCATAAATTTGTTTCTCTATAATTTATTACCAGAAAATATTTTATTTGTATTTCTGTATTATATACTTATATATTCAGGGTTGCAAAACAGTTTCAGAGGAAAAAGGAGTGGTGTGAGGCTGAAGGAATAGTAAAGTGGGTGGAGAGCTTATTTTGTATGTGACCAATCTGGGTCTTATCCATGAAACCATGCATGATTTCTTGGGCATCATCAGGAAGGATTCCTGAGCATAAAACCAGGAGTAAGCCCTGAGCACCCACCACACAATGCCACTCCCACCCACCTACCCCAAAAAAGGGCAAAAACATGAAAAGGGATTGCTAGTGGCAAAAGTTTTAGATATCTTATTATAACCACTCTGCCAAAGAGGTGTCACAGGTATAGTGGGCAACCTGATAGTCTCAAGCACGAAAATCAATAGCTTGTTTTGAACAGAGACCTGTTTATAAAATCAATCCACTTTACAGCTACAGAGATTGGAGTTTTGCTGGAATTGGTCATTTCCATTATTTCTAAGCCTAGTTTTATTTTAAAAAAGAAAAAGTCCCCAGGGGGCTAGAGAGATAGTACAGTGGAAAAGGCACTTGTCTTGCACATGCCTGATCCTAGTTACCCCATGTTATCCCTGAACCTGCCAGGAGTGATCTCTGAGTATAGAGTCAGGAGTAAGGTCTGAGCACCACTTGGTGTAGCCCCAAAACAAGTTCCTATTAGAAGAGTGGAGGGGACAACGGATTCAAAATAGAAATCACATTAGTTCCTGAGAGTTTCCATGAAGCTCGATATCTAACAACTCATTTCTATACTACTCAATACTCTTAGTATTTTAAGATAACCATCTGGCCTGTTTGGCGTAGGCAATCAATTCTACCCATGACTAAGCAAAAGCTTTTTAGAGAGTCTTTACTGTTCATTCCTGATTGTATGTAAAACACTAACATTCAGTGAAGAAGGCCTGAGCACTGCAGTATCAACCACAAAACCATTCATGCAGTCTTCTCAAGAGTGATGTCACATGCTAGTTCCAAGCCATTGTGTTTCTGTTACAAGCATCTGCATGCTCCTGTGTACTGAACAAACACAAGATATTTTTAATGTTTGACCCTGTCTGTTCACCACCCGTTAATGAAATAGGCTTATATTTGCATGTTTGAGATGAAAAAGGACTTATATTAACTAGTCACACACGCCTGCGCACCTGCGCACATACACATACACACACATACACACGGCTTGGGGACTAGGAAATCTCTATCTCGCTCTCAGTTTTACAATGAACCTTAAGCTGCCTAAAAAAATAATGAAAAATTAATGAAAATGAAGTGCCTTATAATTACAGAATAACAATCCCTGGTTTCCACAAAACTCTGGCTGGCTCCAAAATCTATCTTTTTCCCACAAAGTCCTACTTTCAGTAAGAGCATAAAGACTGCCAATGAGAATGGCCATGGGTGGCCAGTAAATGAAGTTTATTTATTTCACTTTCTGCACAATAAAGATTTCACTAGGATAAAATAAAACATGTTAACAGACTGGTCAATTCTCTTTAATTTATTTATGAGGCCGCCAGAGTATTAGTCAGCCTGCTTATGAAGTAATATAATGACAAACGCACTATCTCTACTAATACATCACCCCAAACTGCCCAATAGTCAGGAAGAATATTGAATTGCACCTCTACTTTAGTAACAAGTCAATGGGGAGACTCAATTATTTGTGGATTTGGCACTGATGCTAATAAAGTTTGCAGGCATCTGTGATCAAAGAGCTAGCAGCCAGAATAGGCTCTCAAATTGCTATAAAAAATAAAGGTATCTATAAATCAATGGTTTCACTCACATGTTATTTTTACTATTGTCCAACCCTTGCCTCTGTGGAGGTGGCAGTAATGACTCGTGGGTGCCCATGGCTGGTGGTAGTGCTCACATATTTGACTGTAGTGCTTAGATGTTTGACTCTGATGCTCCCACACCTGACTATGGTAGCTACACATTACACTGTGATGCCCCCTGCCCCCAGGAATTGCACATCAGGTTGCCATAATTCCACCTTCAATTAGGGTATTCACCCGGTGCTGGATTCCTTACCCTGAAGTCCTTGCACACATTCCCTGGAGTCATGCTTTCAGTCACTATCACATACATGCTTGAGGAGAAGGGAGAAAGGGTGAGGACTTAGGGAAGATATTTCTAAACATGGTATTCCCACATACTTTACTTGCCATGTTGGCCATAAGTGCCCAAGGTTACACATGGCAAAGAAGCCAGGATTGGGTTCAGAGTTTGTGGAGCCATCAGGGATCAACTTCACAACCTCACAACCACAAACTTCACTACCTTACAAGGCAAGCAATTTAGTCATCACTTTAGCCATCACCTTTACGACCCTCCTAGATTGTTTTAATGCTGAAATAACACACTTCTATGAAAACGAACTAGTCCAGATGGCTATTTTAGGCAATATACCAAAATTCAGTGACTAGCAGCTAGTAGCCATAAAATTCAGTTATTCTTTTTTCTCAAGAGAAGAAGGGCAAATCTGCCCAATTATACCTGACTCTGTTATCAGAAATCACTCTTGGAGGGCTTGGGAGACCATATGAGATAAAAGAGATTGATGCTGGGTTGGCTGTATTCGAGGCAAGAGTCCTACCCACTGTATTATCTCTGGCCTCTACAACTCAGTTTTGTATTCTTTTTTCCTCTGGAATGTTGTGGGCAAAGTCCAGGGGGAATAGAGGGCTCAAACTGAGGGTTTCACATAGGAAAAGCACATGCTTAGCATTTAAAACACAGTACAGCTCAAAATCAAGGCCATTAAAAATTACTGTTGTTGGGGCTGGAGCAATAGTATAGAACAGGGGTCTCAAACTTGCGGCCCACGGGCCGCAAACGGCCCTCCGCACAACATTTTGTGGCCCTGCCCTAGAGGAATCTTTTTTTGTTTTGTTTTGTTTTAGTTGTTTGGGTCACACCCCACAATGTTCAAGGCTTACTACAAACTTTACACTCAAGGATCACCCCGACTTTGCCTCCTGCGGCCACCAGATAAATTGAGTTTGAGACCCCTGGTATAGAAGGTGGGGCATTTGCTTTAGACACAAGCAACCCAGGATCAATCCTCAGCATCCCATATACCCTGAGTACTACCAGGAATAATTCCTGAGTGCAGAGCCAGAGAAACCCTTGAGTATTGCCAAGGTGGTCCAAAAACCAAATAATAACAACAGAAACTTAACTGCTGTCCTGTTCAGCATCTGTCAAGTCTCCTTGTATTCCTATACACTTGCTTTGCTCATCTCCAGACCAGGGCCACTTCAATATTTTATATAAAATTCTTGCTTTGGTTCTTATGTTTTCACTATGCATAATTTTATTGTTTTTTGCCTTTGAGAAGTAGCCTTCACATATATTAGATCCTTCATGGTAAGGTATAATCCTAGGTTTTCTCTTAAGGTCCAGTCCCAAATCCAAGTGGTTAAGTCCTTCATAAATATTAATTCCCAAATCACAAATCTCATTGATAAAAATTAAAATTCCTTTTTTACATAACATGAAGTCTTCCACGTCCCATCCAAGTTGCAGCGAATTCTAAGATTTTATGTTTTCTTACAGATTCATAATACTTCATTGCAATTCCTATAAACTACTTCATTCATTCTTTGTCTTTTGTACAAAGATTTGGCACGAAATCTACAGCTACCCAATGAAATGTGAGTTTGCTACTTCTTACCCATGCTGATCACCACTAACTTAGTCCAATGCATGCAACTTATCTCATTTTCTATCTCATCACATATTCACCTAGCCCTTCCAATGTCAACAGTGATCTTCCTAGAACATTCTGAAGTCCATACACTATTCACCTACCTACAACCTTCCCTTCTCAAATTTTCAATCTTATCTTATTATTTCCCATGTGAACTCAATATTCCAATTAAATCAACTACTTAATGATTTCTTGACTATACCTCGTCCTCTCTTTGAAGAAATGCCTAATCTTTATTAACCTCTCTTTCAAGTAACTCCTAAAAAAATACTTTTCCAAAAATGATTCCAGTGTTTTCTCTTCAATTAGAGCATTTCTGGTGCATAGGCCAACTATCCCTTTTCTCTGTTTCACATTGCACTCAACATGCATTCAATAAAAATTGCTTGATACTATTACCATTTAGGACAAAAGATGAAAATATGGCAGGTAAGCCCCCCCCCTTTTATATTCCTAATAGCGTTCTTTTCCCTTTTTGGTTTTTGAGCCACACCAGGTGACGCTCAGAGGTTATTCATGGCTATGTGCTCAGAAATCGCTCCTGGCTTGGGAAACCATATGGGATGCCGGGGAATCGAATTGGAGTCTGTCCTAGGCTAGTGCTGGCAAAGCAGATGCCTTACCACTTGTGCCACTGCGCTGGCCCCAGCGTTCTATTTCTTAACTTCTACAAATCTATGCAGAGAACCAGAGAATCAATCTGTTGATCCAGAGCTTGAGCAGCATCACATCCCTGGGATATCACACTAAACAACTGGCATTGCTGGCCAAAAATTAGCCAAAGGAGCTCACAAAATCCCCTGAGTAGTATTTATAAGCCCCCTCCAAAAAATACATAAACTTTTCAAGTCCCCCCAAAATATAGAGAATACTTGAAAATCTATACACCCCAGTGGTTTTTTTTTAATAGCTTATATGGAAGACTACTCTGTGGCAGAAGTAAAGAAATTTAATGTTTCAAAATACACACAAATTGGGGTCACCAAGTATCTCTATTTTACTATTTGACTAGCAATGCTAAGGAGCTAGTCAGCAATCTAATGCTAGATAATCCAAAACACAAACTTACCTGAAAATCATAAAAATGCTAGAACATTGATAACATTCCAAGAGAATCTTCATTTACCAATTAATCCTCTTGATTTAACATATGGCATTATAGATACTTGGGACTAAACATAGAGAATTTTTGTGAAATAAATATAGGCTTATATTTATGTATGTCCTATATTCAGCTTCTCCATTTATCAAAAATCAAAATTATATTATTATTGCAATTCCCAGTTTTTTTTAAGTATTTAATGCAATAGACACCTTTCAGTAACTTCCCAGGTTGCAAAGTCTTCCTCTCTAAATATTGTTTCCCAACCTCACTTGTAAGTCCAATGGTCATGCTGGTGCTCTGGTATCCACCTACTGCCCCCACCCCCACCCCAAAACAGAGGCAACCCAACCATAACCAGTCAATTGGATTCTCTTTTTCAGGAATGAATTATTCGGATATAATCTCTGCTGGTCCATGTAAATAATGAGACATAAATTCCTCGGGGAAGCCATCTTTTACCATGTGGATGGAAAATTAAAGCAAGTCCATCAATATGGATAAAAACGACCCGCAGTAGTAGCTACTGTTAGCTGATAAAAGAAAGAGAATTAGGAGAGCAAAGTAATGGATGTGTGTTGAGTCCTTCTTTATGGACCTCTTATGTACTATGGCCAAATATTGTGAGCCATAAAGGAGATGGTATAGCTGAATAAAGAGAAAGTGAAAACCCAAAAAATGAGATTTAAAGATTGGAACCCAAGTTTTCTAAGCTTAATAAACATACAATTTGTTTGCTAAAATATTAATTTTTCTAACCTAGAGACCTAGTACAGGGTGCTAGGTCTTGTAATCCAGCCAATCTGGATTTGATCTCTGGAAACCTACGGAGAATCCTTCTCCAGGAGTGGTCCCTGAGTACAAAAACAAAGAATAAACCCCAAGTTATGGCCCCCAAACTAACAAACTGAACTATCTATTCTTTTGAGTCACATGAGATTATAATATAATTACATGACTGTGTACCTACATATCCTTATAGAATTTAATGCAAGTTCCCTAATTTTCATTGTAAAAATGCCCTTAGAATTTTGTTCCTTTACTAAGAATTCAATGGATAAATAAATATACTTTAATATGCACCAAGACATTTGGCTCAAATACTGTTTTTGCAGAACACTAGTACTGTACTACTAATAATAATAGAGGTGGCAGTATTTTGGACACAGTTAAGACTATGTAACTAAGAAAACAATTCTCCTGACTCCTCACTTCAAATGTTTAATAATTTAAAGCAAAACTATATACTGCATTTGTCCTTACTGATGAATCGGTAAAAATGCATTGATCCTTTTTTTTTTTTTTACCAAAGGAAAAAAGTAAAATGGAAAAAAGAAATCAACTTAAACGCCCAGTTTAAGGTAAGACTAGTCTTCTCATGAGCAATGACTTAAATAGCTTACTGTAGTTTTCAATAATCTAGATACTCAGAGCTTGTATTCCAGGAATAGTAAAGTTTCTATTTGGCCATCCTCATACTGATAATTATATAAAAGATGAACCAGTGCATGTTTTTAAAAAATTAGAACCTGAAGGTACAAAGAGAGAACACAAAGGGCAAAAAAAGAGGGGTGTAAATTCCTGAAAAAGAGAGTCATTGCAGAATCCAAGCACAAACCAACATTTCACTGGATAGAGCAAACAACAAGGGACACCAGATGTCCAGAACTTGAGAAGAAAAATTTGGTAAAGAAAGAAGAGCAAAGTCACCATATTAAACCCCTGAAACTATAATCTGGATCCCAGAAAAAGACAAAAGATCACAAAACAATACAGTATTTTTGAGATTATGAATGCTACTTCAAAAGCACTAAAAATGATCAGATTTTCAACAGAAGGTGACTAGTGCATGGAATGTTAATAGGAAAGAACAAAAAAAAATGAAGCCATTTTTTTCAATATAGCTGTCTAATTTCCCCATTGTATAAGAACAAAAATATTCTGCAGTAAGGAAACGAAAAGAAAAATAAACAGTCATTTTGAAAATGGGATGGCTGCCTGCTTAATTATACACATTACTAATGGCAACTTTATAATTAAAACCACTATTAGTATGGTAGTGTGAATTGTTCCTAACTTTCCTGTGCAAAGTACAAGGGACCCCCCCAAAAAAAAATAAATCCCAGAGTACACATGTATTTTCTCATCCTGTCTCAAATACCTGATTAGCAAGCAACTCAAGACCTACTGCTTCAGTTTTCCCCCACTCCATCCAAAGAATAAAGCAATTAAGCACCACAAAGCACTTTCTATAGCTTCTAATGGAAAGTGTGCATTTTTTAAATTAAATATGCATTTGTGTGCGATATGTAAGATACTGTGCTGAATATAAAAACATAATGCAAAAATAAATCCTTCCCTTGAATCGAACTTTCAGTAGTGAACTAAAATGTAACATATACACATAATGAATTTGTTTTAGTTTTTGTTGTTTTTTTTTGGGGGGGGTGTGAAAGAGTTTGAGTCACACATAATGGTGGTCAAAGGAACTTGAACTTGGATTTAAACTGCAGTCTGCTGTATCCAAGGCAAGTTACACTTGGTACTATCTCTCCTGTCCCACTTACTGAGTTTTAATAATGCACACTAGAAATTGAGATGATTTGAATGTCAAAGTATAGTGTGACTAAATTTAAAAAGCATGTAAAAAATAGGGGCCGAAGGGATAACACAGCAGTAGGGTATTTGCCTTGAACGAGGCTGATCCAGGACAGACCTGGGTTTGATTTCCAGCATGGTCCCCCGAGCTTGACAGGAGCAATTTCTGAGCGCAGAGCCAGGAATAACTCCTTAGCAACTGCAGGTGTGCCCTCCAAAACAACAAAAATAAAAAATAAAAAAGTAAAATAATATTAAAATAATTAACAAGAATATGGTGGTAGTACCAATGGTGACAATTCTACAGACCTGAGTGAGTACTTGAAGACTAGGACTTGACTGTTCAGAAAGACTTTCTCTTTTGTAACTGAGATTTTCAGTTTGTTTCTAATATTCATTCACATTTCTTCAACATGGTTTAATATAAATTTCAAAAAAAATAAATAAATAAATCCTCTCCTAACAGCCAAACAAGTGAGTTATATCATTTGAAAACAAGTTTTTAAAATGAACTAAAAGTCCAAGTCAACTCATCTGCTCACTGTTCTTGTTGTACCAGTAATGAAGACATACAGGAATGGAAACCTAGCAAGGGTGAAAAGGTAAGTTACACAACCAAAAATTTGATGTAAACACTGACTAAGATACTAAATAGTGGTGGGAGAGTCAACTGAACAGAGTAAGCACATTGGCTTTGCCTGCAAGAGACCGAATTCAATTCCTAGAATTTCATGATCACCTCAAAGCCAACAGTGGTCCCCAACCACAGAATCAGGGAATGCCCCTGATTCAATGTCACTATGTACCTAAAATACTACTGTGAATGATTTGTAAACCACTTTGGTCAAAATCAAAATTAAAAAAATAATAATAAAAATAAAAAGAACAGGCAACTGAAAAGGCTAACGCTGACAAATACACTTTGAGTAAATTAATCTATCAGCACATAAAATAATGACAAAAAAGACCATGTAAAAATTGGCAGGAAATAAATATGGAATGCTACCAAAAAAGAGGAACAAGAAAAGAAAACTATTATGGTGCAGTGAGAAAAGGAAGTACAGGGAGTAAGGTACTTGACTTGATTACAACCAGCTCCACATGATCTCTGGAGTACAAACAGGTATGACACACACACCCCAATCAAAGAGCAAGAGTACCTTCTGATTACTAGTGATGTGGCCCCAAAACAAAACTAAATAGCCAAAAAATACTATTGTGATAGAATGAGAAAAAAAAAGCGTCTTTAAAAGTAGTGATAATGAGACTGTGCATTCAATGATATATATGCCAAAGACATAGTGGAAGAAAAATGACTAAAATTTGACCTATCATTCTACTATGGAAAGAAATAAGAAATGGCTACAAAATTGAACATCTGAGGGACAATGCAATTGTGGACAATAATTATGGGTAATAATCAGTAAAACAAGGAGCATGAATTTAATAGCAACAATAAATTTAGTTTGGAATACACTCCCCTGTGCAACCCATGAACCCATGAATATTCATATTCATGTGTACCCTCATATATGTAATTGTGCAAAGGGAAATTATGTTGAGAGTGCCATGATTTATATATTAATTAACTTGCACCGGGACTGTTAAATTATGCTTATGAGCTAAGAGGAAACTATAGGAAAAAGACTCTAAACATGTGTAATATGATTTCAAAGCTGTAATACTTTTAAAACAGCTTTTTGCTGGGATAAAATTTACTAACCAAAAAATTCACTAATGTAGTACACATCTAATGTATTTTTATTTTGTTCACTTTTGTGGTGCTAGGAATGGGAGCATGCATGTAAAGCATGCAGTCTATCGGAGAGTCACATCCCAGGCTCCCCAGTTTAATAACGTTTAAATGTATACAGTTGTGCAATTTTTACACATAATCACTTCAGAAGACCTCACAAACTTGTCTCATGATACTAGTTGCAGGTTTCTCACAGAGCTTTTGATCAGACTGAAAATAATTATTTTTCATCCTAGAGTTTTTGTATGTTTTCTAGCAAACAATAGGTGACTAATGCTTACCTATGTCCACTGAATCGATAATGTATATTTGATTCTTTACTGTGTTAATATCATGTGCTGTGTTCATTGATTTTTTTTTTTTTTGGTAAATCCCACTTAACCAAAGGGCATGATACAATATATATGTTGATGGATGCAATTTGCTGAGACTTCATTCAAAATCAGTACCTACTGCTAAAATGTTTATAAGGCATACTGGTCAATATTTTTGTACTCCCTGTTTTTTGTAACCTAGGAGGAGGGAAGTCTTGTTTTGTTGTGAAGTCACACCTCCACGGCATTTTCAAGGATTACTCTACTGCTTGAAGTTTATTCACATGGTGCTCAGGGGGCAAATTCAGGCCTCCCGTATACCAAGCATGTTCTACAGCTCATTCATTGAGCTATTTCCCTCGTGTGTGTGTGTGTGTGTGTGTGTGTGTGTGTGTGTGTGTGTGTGTGTTTAGGATATTACAGCCACTTCAGCTGAAAAGTTCCTTCGTCTCTATTTTCTGCAAGAGTCTACAAAGGATTAGTAGTATTTCTTTCTTCAACATTTGATAGAATAGTTGTGTAGCTTAGTTATCTGTACCAGAAAACATTTTACAGTTCTTCGTATTAGCCTCAAGAGACATAAAATTTCTCTAAATACTTATACTTCCCTTTCATTAATTCTAAGACTGCTGTACAATGATACTAAATAGACAAAAATGAATCTTAGGACCTTGGTTTGAGCAGAATTCTTGTCACTTTTTAAATCTGACACACCCATCAGCTATCAGCTCAAAAATCCTTTACCTCAGAAAGCCTTTCTAGTCTGATAAATGGCTGTTCTATGGCTGCAAAGTCCATAAGCACCTCCCAGTCTAAAGCATTAATAAATTTGGAGATAAAAATGACACATGAAGTGTGTTATTAATTTCAGAAATACAGGTTGTCCCTTGTGTTCTAGCTGTCCAAGTTACACGTTTGTTTTCTTCAGATAAAAACTCAAAAGGGAAGTGCTGGACCAGAGATTCAACCAACTTTCATTTTTTAAAGAAATGTCTGAAGTATTTTCCAAAGTAGCTACACCAATGCATATTCCTACCAACAGAGTACAAGGTTTCATTATCTCTACATCCTTATGAACATTGGCTATTTCACATCCTTTGACAATAGCTATCAAAATAGGTATAAGGTAATATCTCATTATGGTTTTGATCTGCAGTTACCTAATAATTAGGGATGATGAGAAATCTTTCCATCTGCAAGTAAAATACTACTCTGTGTCTCAGAAAATTTGTTTGCTCATCTTCAGAACAGAGAAAAAAAACTACCTATACCATCAAACATAAGTTAACAATATAAATCACTGAGAGTATTGCTTGGATCACTGCAAGCACTTTACAAGTGCTATTAAATAAACAAAATTATTTTTATCCTCAGCATCTCACTGCTGCTATCGGTCTTTCCTCTTCCACTTTCTCCAATAACAATTCCAATCATTAAATTCAGGCTTCTGCTCATATCCATTCTCAAAACTTTTGAATTTTTTTCTTTCAGTAATTAACTGCACCACTGTCTAATTTTAATTCATTTTAAAATAAAAAGTTGACCCCAGACATTTTAGTTTGTGAGGCACTAATGTGAATGGTATTGTTTTTTTAGTGTCCATTTCTTCTCTATCATTATTACTGTATAAGAAGGCCATTGACTTTGTGTGTTAATTTTGTACCCTTCCACTTTGCTATATGAATCTATTGTTTCTAGAAGCTTTTTGGTAGTCTTTATGGTTTTCTAAATATATTATCATGTTATCTGCAAAAAGTGAGAGCTTGACTTCTTCCTTACCTATCTGGATCCCTTCCTCACACCTATATTCATTACAGAGCTATTTACAATAGCCAGACTCTGGAAACAACCAAGATGCCCTTCAACAGATGAATGGCTAAAGAAACTGTGGCACATGGGGCCGGGCGGTGGCGCTGGAGGTAAGGTGCCTGCCTTACCACGCTAGTCTTGGATGGACCGCGGTTCGATCCCCCGTGCCCCATATGGTCCCCCAGGCCAGGGGCGACCTCTGAGCGCATAGCCAGGAGTAACCCCTGAGCGTCACTGGGTGTGGCCCAAAAACCAAAAAAAAAAAAAGAAACTGTGGCACATGTACACAAGGGAATATTATGCAGTCATCAGAAAAGATGAGGTCATGAAATTTTCCTATACATGGATGTACATTAAATCTATTACGCTAAGTGAAATAAGTCAGAGGGGGAGAAATATATACAGATAGATCACTCATCTATGGGTTTTAAGAAAAATTAAAGACATTTCTGTAATAAGGCCCAGAGACAATAGTTTAAGGGCTGGGAGGACTGGAAGGACTGACTTATGATCTGAAACTCATCACAAAGAATGGTGAATGCTGATAGGAAAATAACTACCCTAACATCTAGCATGACAATGTTAAAGAATGAGAGAAGTAGAATGCCTGTTGTAATATAGGCAGAGGTAGGTGGGTGAGAGGGGGCATTGGTGGCAGGAATGTTGCACTAGTGAAGGGGGTGGGTATTCTGTTTATGACTGAAATCCAACTATGAACATGCTTATAATTATGGTGGTTAAATAAAGATTTAGTAAAATAAAATAAATTTTTGAAGGGGAAACTTCCCAGGTGTACCACCAGGACTAAACCTGGAGGTGTCCAAGAGACCATGCAGTGCTGGGAATTCAAACCAAGAGCCTAACTGGTGCCTGGAAAATGCTCTGACCTTGGAGTCATCTCGTACTTTTTTCTTTTGCTTTTTCGATCTTCAAAGATATTTCTACATTGATTCCCAAAAAGCCTTCTTTAACTCCTCAAACTTTTTTTTCAGGCTGATGTGCTGCTATTGTCTTCAAGTGTATCTTTTTTTCACATCCTGATCATAGCAAAGAGGTAAAAGCTGTACTGCAGACGTTAGGGGTGACTGAGTGTGGAATTAACATAAAGGCTGACGAGCAAACTCTATCACTACTTCAAAAGGAGAGGGGGAGGTACTCAGAATCCTCCTCTCCTAGATAATACTTTGTAGTTTTTCTGCTCCTCCAAGACCGAAACCTACATCAGTTCTCTCTCTATTCTCAATCTTGTTTCCAAATCAACTGCCAAAATTTTATTCCATTTATTAGGTGGAAGATGTGCAATCAGGCTGGTGTTTCAGTGAGAGCGCCTGAGGAAGAGATGCTGATCAGGTCCTGAGTTTCTGGAGAACACCAGGGCCACCCTGGCACAGGGCTGGAGATCATGATATTGGTGGTCATGTTGGTAATGTCTGGGGATGCTCAGGAGGCCAAATGGTATGAGAAATTAAGCCTGGATTGGCTGCATTGTAAGGCACCCTATCCTCAGACCTAATTTTCTGAACCATAATCACAAATTTTCTATCCACATCTCATGTTTATTTCCTATATTCTTGAGGCTAAGACTATTTATTCCTCATTGTCTTACACAAAGAATATTATAAGTCTCCATTTTGGTCAGTCTGTATCAAACTTGCCATGATTCAGCCCAATAATAGAGAATGCAATGTCATCCTTCTGCTATACAAATACATCCATGCCTCCATGCCCTGGGGCCAGAGAGATAAGCAGTCAATCCAGGACCTAAGGTAATTGGTTCAACCAGTCCCACCCATATGGTCCCAGTGCCTGCCAGGAGCCATTTCTGAGCAGATAGCCAGGAGTAACCCCTGAGCACTGCAGGGTGTGGCCCCAAAACCAAAAAACAAAACAAAACAAAACAAAACAAAGCCACATATATCCATGCCTTTCTCCTGTGATTCAATGATGCTTTACCTCTTCACTGTTATTTGGCACCTTCCAATGTCCCATATAACCACTGCAGCCTCAACTAGATTATCTTCTGATCCTTAAATCCTCAGGGGTTTGTGATGTGTCAATTTATCCTATTATTTTCTTCTCATCTGTAACAATTCCCATGGGTCTACCATAGAGAAACAAGACCAAAAATGTAAATTTAAGTATAACTTGACAGACTTAAAGTATATGCCATTCCTTTACATGTCACTAATTGCAGGTTATGTGCCTGGATATGATGTCAACCCGATGAATGATGAGAGAGTTAGAGGGAGGTGTTACACATTTGAATGCTATCATCCTTCAATGGTGATACCCTATCTTTGTTTAAAGCCCTTTTGGGGTGATCTTTTGTCATTTGCCTTTAGTTTTATGGAACTATGAGCTGTCTTTGTCTTCACAGTAGACATAAATGTGTATCACATGCTTGTGGAAAGACAGACCTTTCTTCACCTCTTTTCCATCTGGAGATCAATATCCCTCCAGTACACTGACACCCAAAATAAGACTGTCAGACAACTGGTGGGTATATCTCCAAGAGTCGAGTTCTTTTACTGGTTTTTAGATCCTTATCATACTCATTTCTGATCAAGAAGAGGCATGAATAATTCATCTTATATGGGAAAATCAAACATATATAAAAACAGCAAAAAGAAATGCTTCTGATTAATCTAGATTTACCATTATAAATCTATATGTCTATAAGTACACATACATATACACATACTCAAAAAATTATGAATGAGCATACTGTATAAAAGTCTTGTTCCTGTCTTCCAAATGATTAACCTGCATCTAAGTTCCTGGCTGTGATTCCTCTCTCTCAGTAAACCCACCAAGTAATTTATGTCTCTTGTGAATTTTATCTCGTAGTTATCTGTCTTATCTCCTGCCTCTTTGTACAGGCCATGCCATTCTTTGAAATTTGGTAATATCCAGCACAGTGCCTTGAGCAAAAAAGTTGGTGCCCTTAGTAGATTATCTAAATTAAAAGTGAGATGCTCCAAAGGGCAGCTGTTTATTGATATTTTACACTCACAGACGAGCTCCTTGGAGTAGAACTACAACACCCATGGTGAAACTTCAGGCTTCTTTGAGTACATTAATTTACTCACATCGCAGGAGTACCATTTATTAAATTTCTGCTCCAATGAGATAAGTGCTACCCTAATGACCTGAAAGAGTTAATGCATCTTGGAAAAGACCCAAATTGCTCTCTGGAGACAGTTTATTCAATTAAGTGCCTATGACCCAGAATTTTCAATTAGTTCAGTTACTGGAGACTGCTTTATATTGGTTATCTGTAATCAGCCAGTACTGGCCCACCTATAAAAACCCAGGTGGGCTTAGAGTATGTTGAAAATGAGCAGACAGCCAGGAGTAATCCCTGAGGCACAGCCGGGTGTGGCCCAAAAACGGAAAAAAAAAAATTTAATCTAATATGTCCCTGTAATACCACAAATTCATGCCATGTTGAAATATCTCAACTAAAATATATGGTCAGAGAGTAACTTCTATCATTTTCTTGTCTAACTGTTCATCTGTAGAACTTTATCTGTAAATAAGAAAAATTATTCTCACCAAAGTCATTCTATATAGATAAATGTTCAAGGAGTTAAATATAAAATAGGTGAAAAATGCCTTCTTTTATAGTGTTATTCCCATAAGAAATTTCAAAATATATTATTTACAATTATATATTATTTCTACTAAAATACTATATATTAATTCAAAATAAAGGATTCCACTATTTCATTAATCACCCACACATGATGTTAGCCTATAATTTAAATGATTAACCAAATTCCCCGCATTGCTGGGATATAAATAAACTTATAGTATATACAGAAAGTCCAAAACCTAAAATTGATCACTGATTTATTTTGGCATCAAATTTAACTATTTCAGGGGCCCGGGAGATAGCATGGAGGTAAGGCGTTTGCCTTTCATGCAAAAGGTCATCGGTTCGAATCCCGGTGCCCCATATGGTTCCCCGTGCCTGCCAGGAGCAATTTCTGAGCATGGAGCCAGGAGTAACCCCTGAACACTGCCAGATGTGACCCAAAACCAAAAAAAAAAAAATTAACTATTTCAGATAAATTTTCCAAGTTAATTTTCCCCAAATACCTCTTTTATTTTATCTTTAATGTAAATCTATATATGTTCATAAATTTTTCAATCAGAAAGATTCAAATATTCCTTGAAAGTGTTACTCTAGGCCATGTATTTTATCCACCTGCCTTGCTGATCCTTCATTTTATTATCTTTGCCAGTCCCTTAAATGTTTTTTTGTTTCTTTTTGTTTGTTTTGTTTTTGGACCACACCCAGCATCGCTCAGGGGTTACTCCAGGCTTCTGCTCAGAAATCGCTCCTGGCAGGCACAAGGGACCATATGGGATGCCGAATTAGAACCACCATTGGTCCTGGGTTGGCCACTTGCAAGGCAAACGTCCTACCTCTGTGCTCTCTCTTTCTCTCCCTCTCTCAGGCCCCAGTCCCTTAATTGTTAATAAGTAGATGGTCCTACACAAAGAGGGTCCCTAAGAAATACACCTGTCAGATAACCCAACTCTATTACCAAGTAACAAAAAGCTCTCCAGTCTAACTGGCAGCATATGGTCCAATTAGATCCTCTAGACTCTGAAGTACCCGTTTCCCATTCATCACCTCATATCTCAAATTATATGTCATTCTATATATACTTGCCTGATCCAACACATTTAACTGCTCCCTTCTGGCCCTCATTGATCCATTAGCCTAAAAGCCTAAGAGTTGTGAAAAAATGACTCATGCCTGAATCATTTCTTCCCCACAAAAAACTACATGATTTAACAATAATCTTCCAAATGATGGCAATGCCCGAGAGACTGATGCAGTAGGATCTTTCTCCTGACTCTGTGACACATCTGCAAACAGGGAATTCAGGACACCAAGACAGAGATCAGAGAAGGAGCCTACCTCTTATATTATGAAAACTGCCACACCCCAGCTAATTACACTGGACCCTATTCTATCACTCCGTAACAAGCTCATAACCACCCAGGAAGTCATTGAAAAGAAAAAGATAGCATGCTATTTAAATACCATGCATGTTAACTCAGAAGCAATACAGTACAATGCATGTAGCTCATGTTCACAGCTAATTGCTTATGACATCCTGCTGGAGAAGACAGCCGAAGTCACCAGGCCCGAGACTTCTCTAAATGCCAGCTCTTAATAACAAACTCCAAAAAGGTCTTAATTGCATTTACCAGGAGCTCATGAACTTTAAAAGTTGTTAATCAGATTTCCATGTAAACGGAATGACAATTAAAGGTTAAGTACAGGTTTCTGAAATTTCAGAAAGTTGAGAATATATTGCCCTTCACTGGTGTAAGGGAGGAGGGGGAAAACTATCAGCCCCAACTATCAACCCTGACAGGAACTAAACATCTTAATTAAGCATGCAGAAGTGGCATGCTGATTTTTTTTTATGGGAAGTTCCAGTTTCAAATGTCAAAGTTAATCATCTACTTAACAAAAACATGTGATGCTCCCCCTACCCCCTAGCAGAAGAGCCAGACTTTGCAGTCTTCTCAGTGATGACATCCATAGGAGGTCTCCCCAAGTTTCTCTGGTGCACCTCTCAGGGTTCAACTTTGCCTCCTAGTCTGGGAAATGGGAGAAGCCCCCAACATAGGCTTTGACAGGGATCATAATCACACCCATCTGAAGAAGTTTCTGAGCCACACGGTTTTTCATCACGTCTGCTTCATATTTATGTGTTTCCCAAGAAACCCAAGGGGCTCTCTCCATAAATTCACTGCACCTGTGTCCCTGGAGTGACATGTTGACAAATGAACATGACATCTCCTCAAACTCCAAAGAGAATTTATGATTCTTTGAAAGAATATATTTGATCAATTACAGTGTCATCACAGCTGAAAGCAAAAATCCTGTCTTTGGCTTGCACATCACAAACTCTGCAAGTGCTTGTATTCTGCAACTAAATAAATGACAGATCCCAAATCCCAGTGTAAGATCCTCCTTCTAGCTCAAATGCTCAACTCAGATTCCCTAGTTTAAAAGGAGTGAGGTCCAACAACTGCTAAGCACAAAACTGACTGGGTGGTGCTGGAAAGAGAGCATAGTAGGGATGGTGTTTGCCTTGCATGATGAAGTCAACCCAGGTTCTTTCCCCGCATCCCTTTCTGATTCAGTCTCACCAGGAATGATCCCTAAGCATAGAACTAGGAATAAGTATTGAACATAGACAGGCGTTCAAAACTAACAAGAGCAAAAAAGGGATTAGAATGATGGGTTCCTATGGGCTCTAAACAAAACTGGAGTGACACCCTTAAGTCAGCAAAAATCTGCCTTAATATCCAGTTAGAAAAATACATAATTATTGCTTAAATTAGTACACATTTGTGGGGGAAAAGTCCTACTGCCAACCCTATTGTTTTTCTACCTTTGTCTCTGATTCTACTCCTATCCTCCTTTCCTTTTCACCTAACAAAACCAGGAAAAACTCAGCAGTAACTTAATACAAAGTTCCAACAGCACAATCAAAAAGAAAAGACTGGAGCTACAGTTATTGGCACTGTTAGAATTATTTTCAGTAATTGTGCCCTCACAAGTTTATTTGGTCACAGAACAAAACAAGTTTGTGGATTTTAAAGAAACCCAGAAGTGAAAAAGTAATACCATGGAATGTTTAACCAATGCAAAGTGGAGAGGAAACAGTGGAGGGAAGCAGTTTAAATGCTTCCTTACAATTGGGCACTATAGAACTGTGAAGTCCTTCTAGCATCTTCTAAGGGTGCCTCTAAAGGATGGGCACTACAATGGGATGTGCCAACTGAAGAGAAGGGTTCCTTCTACCTGTGTTCACAATTTTAAGTTTTTATACTGATTCATACCCTCAAGTGGCAAGAGAGTTTGTTGTTGTTGTTGTTGTTGTTGGCTGTTTGTTATGTTTTCTTTAAATCCTGGCTCTGCCCTCAAAAATCAGTCCTGGCAGGCTAAGGGGACCATATGGGATGCTAGGGATCTAACCTGGGTTAGCCACATGCAAAGCAAATGCCCTACCGGCTGTGCTATCACTCTAGCCCCAACAAAAGGGTATTAATAAGCGATGAAACTGAAAAAATGACATGAATACCATGGGTGAGACTTCTGTTGCAGACGTACTTGCTGAGTACCATCGCTGGCCTCCTTTCCACAGATCCTCTCATTACCAACTGCATAGACAGAAGCTAATCCAGTGGGAAAAGACTACTTTTGTAGTGAAACACAATTGAAACACAATTTCTCAGTACAGAGTTTCAGCTCCTGGCCATTTTCACGCACAAGCACACTAACACAACAGAGTGTGTGTGTGTGTGTGTGTGTGTGTGTGTGTGAGCTCCTGGCCATTTTCACACACAGGCACATTAACACAACAGACTGTGTGTGTGTGTGTTTGTGTGTGTGTGTTTGTGTGTGTGTGATTGCAACCAGCACCAAATAAATAAAAGGTCTTTATGCAGATGAGACACATTAGCCTATCCTCATTAGTATCCTGTTTTGATAAGTAGGTTTATCCAGTAAGAATGCCAGGAAGAGAAAGAGAAGTGTTTGCAATAGAGACATTGGGGGAACTGGAAGCAAAGTGGGGTAATGTGAACTAGTAAAGGATGGATGTTGGATGTTGTATAACTGAAGTTCAATAATGAACAACTTTATAACTGTATATATTATGGTGACTCAATTAAAAAGTATTGAAAATAATAATAGTATTGAAATAAAATGTATTGAAAATAAAAAAAAAGTATGCCAGGAAGAAGCAAGCAAGAAAGGTAAAAACACATTGGTTTTAGCAATTGGTCTTTAAAAAAAAAAGGCACACCCCCATCAACCACACCCACATCTCACAACCTCTGCCATGTAAATGGTTCAATGATTGATCTCAAGAGATGCCAAGCTATAGTCATAGGTTCATAGGTATATCATGCTTTGGACCAAAATCCCTGGGGTCTCTTTAGGTGGAGAAAGGTAGACCCAAGAATTGTCCCAGTTCTATAGATCCTAGAACCCCTGGAGCATATAGACAGTTGTTTGCACCACCTCCAAATTTTACCATACTGACAGCCCACTAGACGAGTACCAAATTAGGTGGCAGAAAGTATTAGAAAAGCACACTAAGCTCAATAAGCAAAAACCAGTAACACAAGAGGCTGAACTATCAACAAACAGCTCAGAAAATGATCAGGCAATGCCTTTCATGATATAAACACTTCCACAAATTTTCTTTTACTGAATTATTTTTTGATAATTCCATCTACCATTTTGTTGTAGTAAGCAATATAAAATAAAGTATTTTTTGTGCCTGGTAAGGGAGGCATGCTTGGAGGATGGGTGGAAAATTGAGACAAAATAGAGGGAAGGTTATATTGCTGGTAAGATTGGTACCAGAACATTGAATACTTGTATTCATTGTACACTTGTAATACTTGTTCATTGTACATGAACAACCTTTTAAACCACAGTATTTAAATGAAATTGAAAAAAATTACTTACTGAAAACCACTTCAGTGTGAAAATATATCCAACCACAGACCTGAAACGATGAATCATTCTCACTTGCCTAGTGTCAAAACCAAACAGATTCATTTCTTTTTTTGTTTGTTTGTTTGTTTGTTTTTGGGTTTGGAGTACACCCAGCAGTGCTCAGGGGTTACTCCTGGCTCTATGCTCAGAAATCACTTCTGAAAGGCTCGGGGGATCATATGGGATGCTGGGATTCGAACAACCGACATTCTGCATGCAAGGTAAGCACCTTACCTCCATGCTATCTCTCTGGCTCCCAAACAGATTCATTTCATATGCCTTCCCTCAAGGAGTCCTACTAATTTGAGGATCCATTCCCTTTTTCTCTGCTGTATCAACTTAATGCTAATAGTCCTAACCACGCAACCAGCTTTAGTAAATACAAGTTTTGGTGTTGGGAACTATACACCCAAAGATGCATATGGCCACTGAAAAGAGTTATTAGCTATTAGCAATGTTCCCTGATCAGTTCTCAGCACCAACTTTATCACTATTACAAATAATATACCAAAAACATACATTAAAAAACATTAGAGTACAAAAACTAACCACTGATTTGACTCATCTCTGCTACTCATATTCTCTAACCAACGCTGTCATTTTATTTTAATTCATTCAAACCAAATTTACAGATATCAGAGTGCTGGAGCAATGGTACAGCACGTAGGGCACTTGCTTTGCATGTGGCTGACCTCAGTTTGATTGCTGGCATCCTGTAAGGTCCCCTGAGCCCTGTCAGGAATGATCCCTGAGTTTAAAGTCAAGAGTCAGCCCTGAGCACAGGAGAGACATACAGAGACACAGAGACAGAGATTTCTTGTGTCTTCTATATGCAAAGCTCTAACATCAGGACTATAAATTATCACCTGGCTGCTATGAGTAAGGGCCCAGTTCTCCAAAGCACCTATTAGGTATATTACCCTGGTCTCTCCAACATGTGCTTATTCTGACAGTCACAGCTGGAGTGCAGCAATCTCTGAGGGCTGATAAAGAAACATTTTCCTTCAAGAGCAAGATAGCTACCTGCACCACTCAAAGCAGTTTGTGTGGCACTCAATTCAGAAGTTTTCTCAAACATGAAACACTGATGAAACAGAACAGAATCTAGTTTGCTGTTATTACCCAATCTACCAGAGCAGCTCCATTTGAAATTCCTTTTCCTCTGAGAGTGTGCAATTATATGATCACAAGATTGTGAATTATGATTGTAGATGACATAAAGGTAATAGAGCTTATCATTTTCAATAGTAAAGTACTTTGGCAAAATGAAGGTACAATAATTAGGGTCTATTTTGCAGGTGTATAATTCTTTATTATTCTGAACCCAAGGCACCATGGATCCCACATTCACAGCCAAAACTATGACCCTCAAGAATCCAGTGACCCACATGAATACATTCCAAGATATCATTTACCATAACTTGCAAGGAGGAATCAAAACCATTCCATTAAAATGCCTATGTTGCTATAAAGTTGTTTTCATTTCCTTCACACTTACTTTTCACTAAATAACATGTATTTTACCTTTAAAGATCAGCTTCCAGAATTAATGGAAGAATATGCCTTGATGAACCAAAATGCAGCATAGCAACCAAAGTCACTCTGAAGTAGACAACAGACAGGTCACATAATTTCTTATAATTTTTATTCTCTAAAAACTAAGACACTGGGCCCAGAGAGATAGCACAGCGGCGTTTGCCTTGCAAACAGCCAATCCAGGACCAAAGGTGGTTGGTTTGAATCCCACTGTCCCATATTGTCTCCCCCACCCCCCCGAGCCTGTCAGGAGCTATTTCTGAGTAGATAGCCAGGAGTAACCCCTGAGCACCACCGAGTGTGGCCCAAAAACAAAAACAAAAACAAAAACAAAAAAAAGACACTGTAGTCATTAATTTGCAGGTTAATAATTAGCAAAGTGAAATTATATAGGTTCATTATAAGAGTTTTGCTGCTTATGTTTAACAAAATGTTGTTTCTTTTATACTTAGAACATTGCTAAGATACAAGATAAATAATTCCATGTGTTTTAGTCAGAATTGCTTTATGTTAAAAATCTTAAATCGATAAAATAATATCAAATAGGTGTATTAAAACAATCCCTAGCTCAGTCTTGCCTATCAATATTGATTCATTTTATTTCTACCTGTTGAAATTTCTGATTCACTGACTCTGGAGAGCTTTTAAGAAAACCTAGATTGGGGCCCGGGAGATAGCATGGAGGTAAGGCGTTTGCCTTTCATGCAAAAGGTCATCGGTTCGAATCCCGGTGCCCCATATGGTCCCC